>SKCR01030880.1:0-103297 GCA_019454045.1 Zanthoxylum bungeanum
AGAAGGGTAGCAGGAGAAAAATGCAAGCTGAGAATGGCAGCAAACTCCTCAGGGAGAGGGCATATTTCGAAATCTAGGAATCGGAAGACATGATTTTCAGTATCCCAAAAGGATAAGGCCCCTTTCAAAAAGGCGTAATCCACATTGACCCGGTGCAGGTAACAAAAAATAGAAAGCTGAGCCAGGTCTGGGGATGACCAGTCTACCACCCAGTGAATAAGGGACACAATGGGATCTTGAGCCATGGGACCAAAGAGAACTGAGCAATCACCAGAGGAGAATTGGCAGAAGGAAACTATTAGCAGGCCAAGGGGGCGGCCAAAGCTTTTTTTTTTTTTTTTGTAGGAAAATGGGCTAAAGGCCAAGAGGATTCCTAAAGGGGTGAAGAAAACCCTCTAGCACAAGGAATGCCTTACCAAGGATGACATCAAGCCAATAGGACAAAGAAACCCAATCGAAATAAGGAATGCATCCATGCATACATGCACATATGTCGCATATACATAATTTTTGTTTTATGTTCGTAAACTTTGAAGAAAAAGAAAAAGCATCGAGGATAAACATCTCCAAGAATGGAGACGAACTCCGAGAATGGAGAGGAATAGAACAACCTCAGGAATGAGGACGAGCAACTCCAAGAATGGAGAGGAACCTCAGGAATGAGGATGAAGAACTCTGGGAATGGAAAACAACATCGGGAATGAGGATGAGTAAAGAGCCTCGAGAATGATGACCGAACAGGGGTCGAAGTGCCTCACCACCATTAGTTCGATAGTTCAGGAATGAATCCTAGGGTCAAGGCCCGCATTATCAACAGTTTTGGGAATGAATCCCAGGGTCGAGGCCCACATTATCAACTTGGTTTGGGAATAAACCCCAGAGATCGAAGCATCTCACACCCAACATGGTTCGGGAATGAATCTCAAGGGTCGAAGCACCTCACCATCAACTCAACTCAGTTCGGGAATGAATCCTAGAGGTTGAAGCGCCTCAGAGATCGAAGCATCTCACACCCAGCATGGTTCGAGAATGAATCCCAAGGGTCAAAGCACCTTGCTATGAACTGAACTCAGTACGGGAATGAATCCCAGAGGTCGAAGCGCCTCAGAGATCGAAGCATCTCACACCCAGCATGATTTGGGAATGAATCCCATGGGTCGAAACACCTCGCCGTCAACTCAACTCAATCCCAGAGATCGAAGCATCTCATACCCAGCATGGTTCGGGAATGAATCCCAGAGGTCAAAGCACCTCGCCATCAACTCAACTCAGAGATCGAAGCATCTCGTAAAAATATCAAAACAACAGGTAAGTCCGGCGACGGTCGACGAACTAGGTAAGTCCGGCGACGACCGGCATGAATTTGATAGGGTTTTTATTGTCACACACTGCACAAGCCCCATCAAAGTGGGGGCGACTGTAGACACTGAATTTTTGCATGAGCTCGATGATGAGCCTCGTATGGAGGCACTACTTGAAAAATTGCTGAAGTTACGAAAAGCGAATGCCGGAAGGAAAGAAAACCTCCAAAATTAGCCCCTCATCGGAATCAGACTCACAAGCCATAGCCTCGGCCCATCAGCCCCAGCCTCGGCCCAAGACCCCACGCAATCCATCCACACGCCCAAAATCCCATGCAATCCACATGCCCAAATCTCCTCATCAACACTTTCTAATTTAATGAGATTTTGGGATCCTATCCTTACCAATTTAACAAGATTTGAGATATCTTCATCACTAAATTCATGAGATTTTATTCCCAAAATAATTTGATAATATATTCCCCAAATTTCCATGATTTCCCTATTTAGAGATCCCTTCAACTCATTATAAAAGAGACCAAATCTTGACACAATAGGGAGGCTCAGGGATGGCAACCCTAGAGGCTTTTTTTCTTCTTCTTTGAAACAACCATCACTGAAACAACCAATCACCGAGAAAAACCCTAGGATCACCGAAACTTAGACATAAAAATAGGCTCATTTCTTCTTCTTATCACCGAAAAAAAACAGAGAAAAAAATAACAACCATCACCAAAAATAACCAGCCACAAAGACCAGAAACAACCAGCCAAAAAAACAAAAAAACAACAATCAGAACCACCGAAAAACAGCACCAAAACAGCAAACCAGAACCACAAAAAAACAGCACCAAAATAGCAAACCAGAACCACCGAAAAACAACACCAAAACAGCAAACCAGAACCACCGAAACATCAACCAGAAATAGCAGCCAGAAAAAGTGAAACAGTGAGCAGAAATAGCAAACAGCGAACCAGAAATAGCAAACAGTAAACCAAAAACAGCAAACCTTGAAACCAAGCTCCAATCCTTCTGGCGACGGCCTAACGCACTTCCGAGAAAGCAACTTAAAAGGTAAGACCTGAGGGCACCCTTATCATATTTATTTTCATAGTTCCAGACGCTGCATGCCTGGCTGGACGTTGCGAAGTCCTACATCAAAGACGACCAAATTTCTGTTGACATTATTTATTTCTTTGGCATTTCGTTATTTATCCATTTTTTTAATCTATTTATTCACTTTTATTGTTGTTTTATTATTTCGCATTTATTTTATTTATTTTTTGTTCATGTTGATGATTATACCTATATGCATTGTTATATATTTTCATGTCTATTTTTTTATGTCCGTTTACATTGCATTGACGATCATGTACGTTATTATCCCTTGCGGTATATCGGATGGAAACTCAGACGTAAATTTCGTAGCCGAATCTGAATGGACGGTAGTGCGGTCTGTACTTGGGATACAATTCCACGTGCCACTCGGGAAATACTCTTATATGCGTGATTAACTCCTTTTTTGTTTTCTATTTATTTATTGACGTTTTTCCTGCTTTTGATTGTTTATTATAATTTTCAGTATCGCATCTCGTATTTCTTAATTTAATGTGCTTTTGAAACTACTTTATTGTGATTATTATTTTGGTTGGGTATGTTATTACATTTTTATTCGCTTTTATGCATGAATTGCATTAAGACTTGGCTATACCATTGTGTGAACCCGTCCATTATACTGGCATAGGTAAGGGACCATTCCGAACCCAATGGTTTGAGGTCTTCCCTTGTGAGGGGTAAGTGCGGCCTTAAATCTTTCCCAATTCACACTGGGTGGCGACTTCTTTATTCTCTGGTTTAGTCCCCCGCGGGCTAATCCGTACTCTCTACGGGCTGCGAGCCCAACAGTGTCGTGGTCGCCGAACATCATTGGCATAGCAGTAAACCCCGCTTCGCTCCTACACGAGGCTGATTGTCATAAATCAGAGGTCACTGTTGAGTGCGGAACGGTAGAAAATGGTGGATTTGACTCTTCGTTGGTCCAAATTTGACATAGGGGACGATTTGTAAATTTCTATAATTTATGGGATTAAAATATAAATTTCAAAGACATCAGGGTGTTCAATAAAATTTATCATGTTTGCAGACAGAGTGACACATGACTGCTGACTAGATCAAATAACTAGACCGAAATTATGAAATGGTAGCTGACTGTACCGGAACTACTGACATGGCGATGATGTGTGAGCTGACTGTACCAGATTTGATGACATGGCAGATGATTGTACCAGAAATGCTGACATTGCGATGGTGTTGCAGTTGTTTAGGCCGATATTGGTGACGTCTCGATGATGTGTCTGATGATTGTACAAAATCTGTTGATGTGTCAATGACGTTTGTTTTGATTGTACAGGATATGATGATGTGGTAGCTAACTGCATCAGATGACTGTTCCAAAATACTAAGTGGCAGACATGTTAGCGTCTTCTACCTCTGGTTGGCGCATGGTGTGCGTCGAGCGCGTGGGAGCTCTTTGGTAGGCGCGTGCAGCGCATGTGGCTTACTTCGGTGTCCGTTTGATAGCCGAAAAATACAACCGTGCTCGTCTCGACGTGAACAAGCTGCTAGTATGCTCAAAATTGATTTTTGAAAACTTTTACGAAATTCGAATCTTCCGAACCGAGTTTCGTTCTTCACCTCCAGGATCCCCAACGTATAACCAAAGCTACTAATAACATTTGTTGTGATTCTCTAATCACTTAAAAGTGTTTTTGTAAGGAAAAATAAATACTCTATATTACTACTTGAATAGAATTTACGAGTATTATAAAACTTGTATAAAAAATCTCACACACTAACTACACTCTCTAAGCTCTAGTACTTGGAGCTTCTTGTTGGGATGATTTGAGCTCTCAATTAGCTTTCAATTTATAGCCAAAGTTATGACTCAAATGTCAACAAATGAATAGTTTCCACCTAAAGTTATTTGTAATTTTGCACCAATTTTCAAACTCCACCTAAAGTAGTTCTTGAGGATTCTTGGAGGTGGATTCATGAATGACATATGCATACTTTACAGCTGGATTCAACACTTTCTTGGTTGAATCAAACCATAAAACCTAAAAACAGTTCCTTAGACTCTAGGACACCTTTCCGTATTAACGATACCCTTCGTAAACAGACTTAAACTTTGATTCTCCATTATTCACTAGTGTAATCTGCTCATTCACACCACTATTCACTGCAGATCCCATTATTATTGAGTAGCTCGCAATCCAGCCACTCCAACACTCCGAGACTTCCAGTCACAACTCAAAATTGCAACACTGGAATATCTGGAACATAATAACGTCTAGATACGCCTATGGACCTCACTCCTCGAACTCACATCATCTTGAAGCGGTTTTCACAGATCATGTCATGCTTAAGATTTTTAGTCGGATTCAATCCGTCCTAGTCCAGCTTTGAATCAAACAGAAGGGATCCCACATCAATAAACCAAAGGCAACACATGACAGATGAAAATCTCGTCGCGAAAATAATCAAAGTCTTTTCTTTAGTGTATCTTGGACTCAAAATATACAAAATTGAAAAAAAACAAGTTATTATTAACTAATAATTATCAAAAGAATCAGAGTATTAACAGTTAATGGTGAGGTATTAGTTTTAGATAATAGCTGTTAAATAGTATCTAAGTTGGAAAGCAACATAATATAAGCCTAATTAAAGCATCTTTAATCAATAATAAAATAAGATTGTTAAAGTTATCATAAAGTTCTTGTTGGCTATTGCTATGCAAATCCATATGCAGAAAGTGGTAGCCTGCATATTAAAAAAGTAGATTTATCTCTCTGTTCACATGTTCCCAAACTCTTATTTGTCCTTGACTTCACAATCACTTTAAACAAAGTAGATGTTCTAAACAAATCTCAGAAAATCAGCTGTGGATCAGCATTCACTAGCTGAATACAGACCAGCATTTTGCGCCGTTTGATTGGTCGAGAAGTCAGATCAGGAGAGAATCTTAATCCGTAAGAACCCATTTGAGTTACATCAATAATTGGAGTGAACCAAATGTGATCACTAATGTTTAAAATACAAGCCAAAAACCAGCTATTCACTGCAATCAACCACATGGGTCCTTTCATCCTACATTTAAAAAGAAAAAAATCTAGTAAATGTAGAAAGAAAGAATAGACAATGAGAAAGAAATGAACCTAACTTATTGGGTCCACTGAGAAAAGCACTTGTTGGTTTGTGTCTATGTGATGAGTTTATGATAAGAATGAGAGAGATTGTTTGATAAATTGCTATCTCATGGTTAAAAGAATAGTTTATACACCAAAAGGAATCTCTTTTGAAAAAACATTGGAAAGGAATAAATTTGGTTGTTCAAAAGTTGCAATCAAAAGCAAGATCATGGGATATGATATCATAAGAAAGAAAATAGAGATAAGGTGATGAAAAGTTGATTGATGATCATGAGCCTATTAGAATTAAACTACTTCTTTCTATTGATGACAGTTCAGCAATCAAGCTTAAAGTCTTTTAAGCAATAATTAAAAGATAAGGTTATAAAGTACAAATGACATAACCTTATTAACAAAAAAAGCCAAGTACATTAGTTAAGAAACATGGCATCAACCAAGCACTTCTACAGAGAATTACAATAGTAAATTTGCCAAAAGCCAATTTCAGTCATTTTACATGTAGTTGATTGATTCATTAGACTTAATGTAATGTCATCAAATCAAACTTACTTGTACATCAAGAAATCTAGAACATAGAACTAATGAGCTTAATAAACCTTTCAGCCTCGTTGGGAAAACTATTTCAAATCTCTTGATGATAAGTTCAAAAGCGCTATCCGGATCTAATTCTTTTGTGGGTAGCTTTTGCAGCCGATTCTCTTCCTCCATTGATCTTGTGAATGAGGTTGAGAGATCAGCATAGAGATCGACAACTCTTTGGATGTTGTTGTTCAGTTCTTTGATCAAACCAACATTTCGAGTCAAGTTATTGGGGATTTTAGACTCATGGTTTTGGTTAATCTCATTGATTAGTAACCTGTTTTGGTCTAAAATATCTTGAACTTGCCCAAAACTCCTTTGAAATTTTTGCGTCACTTTGCCCTCCACTTGTGTGCCATTATTGCCTGTGCCTGAAAATATATCTCCTTCCATTAGTCCTGTTCCTGCATATCAATGACTCAAAGTTAGTATGCCAATTTTGGTGGGTGCCAATAATCTATCTCATCTCTAAACACACTTATTACAAAAAGCCACAAATAATTTAGAGGGCAGGCATTTAGTTGGTTTGCTTAAAAAGAGAAAGTTTCAAACCTTAATTCATCATTATTATAAAACAATATTGATTAAGACCCACCAACAAATTGACCCTAATTCATGACGAGTCCTATATTTTCTGTGTTTTTTTTCTCAGGAACCAAACAGAGAATTAACAGGAGAGCATCAGAGACAATGAATGAAGCAGGAAAAAATAAAAAACACAAACATGGTATTTTGCGTGTCATAAAAACAGACAAGTTTCCCATTAAAAGAAAAGTTTAATTTTTTTTCCTTTTGTGTTCTCAAACAAAAAAGAAAAAAAAAAATCCCAGTTGAGTTCTTGGGAAACTGCTAAAGTGATCGTGTCATAAAAACAGACAAGTTTCCCATTAAAAGAAAAGTTTAATTTTTTTTTCCTTTTGTGTTCTCAAACAAAAAAGAAAAAAAAAATCCCAGGAGTTCTTGGGAAACTGCTAAAGTGAAAAGTAAAACACTTTTTTCTGTTTAAGAAAACAATGAGTTAGGAATTGATATATGAATGAAAGAGATCTATGTGCTATGTTAATAATGTTATATATCTCTCAATGTGGAAAAACAAAAGGAAGTGTTTTCTAAAAGCATCAGAGATTTGCAGAAAACAAACCATAAAAGAACAAACAAAAATGCCAAAAATTTCTAAGGAATAAAATAAAACTTGAAGGTACATTAACAAACAATCACAACTAATTGAACTTAGTGTAACTGAATTGAGTTTCTTGATCACAAACCTTGAAAAGGAAAATGGAGGAGGATTTTCTCAAGAAAATTATGGGATTGTATTTATTTTTTTTAAGAAAATTTAACAAGTTTGAATTATGAACAGAAATGAAGATAAAAGAGAGAGTGTGAAGATATTAATTTTGTGGAGAGAGACAAGAAGGTAGTTTGTTTTTAATTCTTGAAACTTTGTTTGGTTGGGGGGAAGAAACAAGAGAGGGGCTGAGGAAGATAAAAATTGGAGGAAACACAAACTTACAAAAGTATGAAACAAAGTGGATTCATGTTTTTAATTCCTTTGTTTATTTGATATAATTGAAGTGTGTAACATTATTATTGTATATCAGTTGTATTTGAAAGACCATCTTTCTCAAATTTCTACAATGTTTTTTTTTTTTAAATTAAATAAAAATTGATTAATTATTCATCTATGTCAATGATTTAGTTTCAAGGATACTTTAGTCATTTCATAGATATATGCACCTAGGCGCCAAAACTGTTAACATTGTCGATCTTTATTTTATCGTTTTAATGGCATTTTAGTCTTTTCAAAAGTCAACTAACTGTGATAAAAAAAAAGGGTATACAAACAGCAGAGGAGGTAAGTGATATTTTTATAAATACATTCCTCTAAATGTCAATAAACCAAACCACGGGGGTGATATGTAAAATTAACCACAAATCATTATTTAAAAAATCTTGATAAATTTCAGTTAATCATCGAATCTTAATCCACTTAACAAATAATAATATATAAGTTCAAATGATGATATTCACATGGATTCGAACCCCCATACTACTGTGTTACTTTCACATTACAAATTTCCTTTTGGAAAAAAAAAAAAAAGAAGAAATAATTCATGTATATGCTTTAGAAGAGTTTAAGAATTTTGTAACTTTAAGCAACTTTTAAGTTTAGGTCAATTCCTTGTCTTTTATTATATGGAAGTAAGAGATTGGAGAATAATAAATCTTTATAAAATTAATATGATCATGCATTCCCGAAACTAATATTAAATTCGTCTCTAACATTGCATGTCTCTTTAATTGAAATGTGGATCAAAGTAAATGTGATAAAAATTGATTTGTGGTTGGTTAAGATACAATGCGACGTGACACTTGATAAAACTTTAACACCGCATTAATTAATTACCTAAATAAAATAAAATAAATTAGCATTGAACTTAAGTTTAAGATATAATTCTATTGTGTGGTGGTGATTGCGGTATTATAAATTTAGCACGCAAGTACACTTATCGCTCAAGTAATATAGTGACTGAAAGTGGATGTCGAACCAACATGGACTTCATATTTATCTTATTAATATCAAGATTAACCTACTTAACTTAAAATAAACTTTTGGGAAGAGAATTTGAGTGATTAATCTAAGATTCAATTGAAAAATTAAATAAAACACACAAAATAATTTGGAGATAAATTTTATGCGCGAGAAAAACCTATGGTTGTAACTTCACCTAAGCATGCAAGCAATGTGTACAAATATTTTCCATTCAATTGGGTTGTTGTTACTAATTATTAACTTAGAGCGCTAAATTATTCACAAGCCTTTTTCGATGGTCAGGTGAAAATATTTAATTTAAACTAATAAACTATATGTCTATGTCAATTAATTTAAACCAAATTCAATAAGAACAAGTTCTAATATTGGCTATGTATGCCCTTTAGGTATATTTCTATCATGTAGAGAAATCTATTTAACGAATAAATCACATGTTATTATTCCCACGGCTAACCCAAATTTCCTCTATCGAGACCAATATTATTCTATTGTTTGTCAACAAATAAAATAAGCATTCAAGGCACAGAGAATACTAAATAATCAATAAAGCCCAAAGAACAAAAATATATAAATTAATTAATAAACATGCTTCAAATTAATTACAACCCTAATTTTAATGAATTAGTTACTCATGATAAACAATGAATACAAACTAATCATTATTACAAAGCAAGGACTCATAAAAAAAAAGGTAGAGAGAAAAAGAGAAGAAATAAAATCTCTTTTGCGGTCTTCGTCTTAAAGCTCCACCGCTCATTGAAGCACTCATTGTTTTGCTCTAAGCGTTCTTCTATGCTCTTTGAGGCTCTAAAATTTTGTTATGAGGCTTGATTGTTGTGTTTAATCTCTCCAAAATCTCTTTGGAGGCGGCCTAATTAGGTTATGAGACTCCCTCCTTGTTTTGGGATGTGTTGTAACTTATATAGGAAGCCTTATATGTGTTTCCTTGTCAAGTACGAGCCTGACTACGCACTCAATGTCGCGACACAAATGAATTTACGTCGCAACCCTCTCTGTTGGGTATCGCGACGCACTACCAACAACTACTCTCTGGACACTTTTTAAACTAACGCGAGTTTTGACTATGAATTTATCCAAATTTACTATGTATTTTGTCGTTTTCATCCCTCATTGATTCTGTTGAGTCTTGATATCATTTATACCTGCAAAATAAAACCGAAACATATCAAAGCACTCATAAAATCCAAGATAACTCACAAAACATCAAGCTAGAATGTAGGGCAAATATATGCATATTGGTCGATCATCACACCCTCAAACTTAACAGTTTGCTAGTCCTCTAGCAAAAAAAAATAAAATAGAATATAATAAACTAAAAGTAAATTAACCTAAGCCACTTTCGTAGGGATCGCGATTGCATTTATCATATTCAACAAGCCTTTAAACCTCTTTGTGGACCTAGTGTACGAGTTATAGTCTCATGAGTGCTTACAACGACGACACCGACAAACGTCATTCAACAAACACATGCAATCACACAAAAAATAGAAAAAAAAAATTAACTAAACCAAATCATCCAAGGAGTTACACAAAATATTGTCTTTAAGGAGTGCTTAGTAATGAAACCAAGGAACCTTCAAAATATCCAACACAACTCAAATCCAAATTCTTGGATAAATTATCTAAGTTAGACTCATAGTGTGTGTGTGTTTGTGTAAAGGTTTGGTCACAGATCGAATCCTAAGAAAGCCAACTCAGTGATTTTATCTCAAAAATTGCGATCCGATAGGTCAAACCAACCTAAATATCTTAAAAATACTTTGTATTTTCCTATTAAGCTTGATATAGTATATCTTCTCCCTTTTTTTGACTCACCTACCTTATAAGGTAGTATTTCTCCTCATGGTGGTTCTAACACTTTCCCATAAAATCTTCACGTTTATCGGTTATATGTGGTGTATTTTTTGTTTTCAAAATATTATTTCTTTTTAAATCTTTTCATTCATCTTTTTTTAAGGCATACCATATAACATAAATAACTGCAAACAAAGACATATATCTAAGCAAACAGTCATTCATCATCAAATAATTTTCTCAACTAATTATTTTGCCAACTATATAGGTTCTTACTGCTAAAAAACCTAATTTAAGTGCATACGAGTCTAACATATATCACATGCTCAAGGTATCAGATGAAAGTAAATTGGGTACTTACATTTATAAAATTTCACACCGAGACAAACAATCTCATAATGTAAACTATGCTTTACTACCAAATGCTATAATTTTCTTAAGAAAACAATAGCAGAAAATAACTAACACAACACATGCACACACCCTCAAACTTAAAATTTACATTGTCCTCATTGTAAAATAAATGTAATGAATAAGAGTGAGGAACAAGACTACCGTGCATGGTGTACCATCCTTCGTCGCATTTAGATCCTGCGTCGTGTTACGGAGTGATGTACGTCGTGACACCCAATATCACCCACACTCTATCCTGATTTTATACCGTGTAGCATTGCGACGTCCTGAGTCGCGAGGTGACGCGCTCTTGGTTCGGCTTCTAGTTAGACTTTGGCTGCGTGAACAGGTTGGGTTGTGCTAGTATCTGTATAATTATACATGCAACATTGTTAAATATACAAATAACACAATAAAAATAAATAAATAAATAATAAAATAAAATAAAACTAAAAATAAACATGTGGGTTGCCTTCTAGCTAGCGCTAAGTTCTGTTGGAGCGGATATGGGACCCCTAGGGTCGGATCGGTATCCAGTGCATCATAAGTGGATCTAACCCGTTGATATCAAACATGGGTGATCGGCGTAATCACACGAGTATAATCGTTGGACAATTATGACCCATAACGTCACTATTTGTACAGATCATGGTGTTGTTGAACAAATTAACTATGTGACAAAAGAGATTGCACTCTTATCATTGTGATAGATCACCTAGATATATAAATGATAGGAGGTCCCTATGATTTATTCCTGGATTGAGATATATGAGACAGTATCAGTCCACGAAGGATAAATCATTAAATATCCCTAGTCAGAGTATTATCGAGATTGGACATCGATAAATACGTAAAAGACTAATATTACCTTGTGCGCGTTGTGAGGGCACAACGACATAGTTCTCATATGTTTGGGTATAGGATACTCATGCAAGTGTAATAGGAGGTTGTGTTTTACCGATGGTACGTGAAACAGCTTCGCTCTGGATAGACCCCCTCGGAATTCCATTGGTAGTATGACTATGTGTCTATGGAAGTCCGAAATCAGGGTAGGTGTATTTGGTCTTAACCTGAGACTTGCACCGCTAATACTTGCGACAATCAATATATTTTGGTTGCGGTCGTCCAGGGCTTTAACAGGTTCTGTGTACGCCTATGCTGGGTATATTGAGAATCGTAGTGTGTTGGGTGTGATGTCAAGACGGAAGTGTCACTCCAGTCATATGGAGATGATGATCGCGCAGGGATACAGAACTGGTTCTCTAAAAAGGTTGCAACCGTCGGGATAATATGACTTGGTCATGATTATCCGATATTAAAGAGACTAGTTGCTTGTCATCCGATATATGCTTCGTACGGGGCAGACACTGTACCAGCCCCAGGCCTTACATGTGATCATCTGATACTGGATCGAAATACGCAATACTACGTATACTACGCCTGATATAGATCATTTATTACTGTAAGGATATTTCTGGAGAATTGGGTAGGCCTGGCGCTTTGCTAGAAGCCAACCTTGTCTTGTAAATCGATATAAACGTAGTACGAGGTACTTACGTGTTCGGATAGTCCGACGACCGAATTTACTGCTAACATATCCGGGGATCTCATGGGTCGCTTCCCAAAGATTCACAGATGACGTATGACTCACACTTTAATTAATCTGGGATTAATAAGATGAGTGAGAAAATTAATCTGGGATTAATTGCGGAGATATTTTATCTGAGATAAATATCATTAAAGAGAGAAAACGATTAATTTGGAATTAATCGGTTAAATTAATATATTCGATATATTAAACGAAATTGGATTTCGACGCGGAATTGAAATTAGATTTTAATTCGGACGAACGAATTAATTTAGAATTAATTCGTAAGCGACGTGAATAGTGATTTCGCTAGGCGTAATCATTTAATTACGTCGCAACGGAAAATTCGTTAATTTGGAATTAGCGAACCCGAGCCCGGGATTGTTTGCGAGCGCATTCACATTTCGAATTCGAGTGCGACACGCAAGTCAAATCAAGTGTCAAATCATTAGTCGCATCAAGCGTCAAATCACTTGTCACTTTGAGTGATGTGACTTGATGGGAGTTGTTGAAAAGCTTGAGTGACAATATTATTATTCTATGTTTGGTATATGTTAAATTGATTTTAGAAATCAATTACATAAAAATACACATTTTCAACTCTCTCTCTCTCCATTCTCTTCATCTTTCTCACGCCCAAGGGGCTGAAACTTTCTGGTTCTGGTTTGAAAAAAAACGTGAGAAGGGAAGCCAAAGTGCTTGGTTTTTGTGGCAAAAATCAAGAGAGCTAGCACTCCGAGAGACATGCGAATATGATAGGGAAGTCCACCCATGAGCCGGGAATCATTTGACGAAGCTTGGAGCTCAAAATTTGAAGATGAAACCGAAACCAGTGAGCTATGACAGTGCTCACTGCCGAGCAGTCCAATGCGCAGAAGTTCGAGTTTTCTTCGTTGTCGCGTCACTCAACCGATCGATGTGAGTATTCTGCGACTTTCTCGATTGTATTCACACATGTTCATGCTTGTTTATTGATCCTTGGGACCTTAGTAAACTCCAACAATGGTATCAGAGCAAGGAAAAACATGAAATTGATTTAGGGCTTAAAATTGGGTAAACTTGATTTTGAGCATGATTAATGAAATTGGATGAATTAGTATGCTTAAATGTGTTTTAATTGATGATTGATTGGATCAATTTGATTAAAAATTATTTGGAACAATTTGCCCAAATTTTTGTGATGGCCGAATGTGGTGCCCTAAATATGATATTGGTGATTTTTGATTTTAATCATTGGATGAGTTGGAATCATGTTGGTGTAGACAACAGAAACTGGACGACGCTGGTCCGGGCTCGCGGCCCGGTCGGGAGTACGGAGTAACATGGAGTCGCCACCCGGTGTGAACCGGGACAAAGATTTAAAGCCGCACTCACCCCTCGCAAGGGAAGACCTCAAACCGTTGGGTTCGGAATGGTCCCTTACTTATGTCATTTGTAATAAATGGATTTGTGCAATATTAACCAAGTCTACACAACATGCTTAAGAACAACCTATTAACCATGCATAAAACAACATCATGTTAAACAACCTAATCATGCATAGGAAAATAAATATCATGCTAAACGACTACATCATGCTTAGAAACAACCAACTAATCATGCATTAAACCTCATACTAAACAACCTAATCATGCATAGGAAAATAAATATTATACTAAACAATTAAATCATGCTCAAGCACAACCAACTAGTCATACATAAGACTATAACATATTAAACATTCTAATCATGCATAGGAAATAAATAACACACTAATCTAAATCATGCTCAAACACAAGGTTGGGTGAAACGAAATACGTGTGTCTTTCAAGTGGTACGTGGCATTGTATCCCAAGTACAAACCGCACTACCGTCCATTCGGATTCGGCTACGGAATTTATGTCCGGGTTTCCATCCGATATACCACAAGAAATAACACATATTCCGTCCATCCGGAATCACATCATTCACCAATCCACAATTCTCATGCGAAATAAAAATAACAAAATAACTAAAAATAAAAGATAAATAAATAAAAGGGTGCCCTCAGGTCTTACCTTTTAAGTCGCTTTCCGGGAGTGCGTTCCACGGTGCCGGAAGGGATATCATTTCGCTGTTCTCACTGATCCACTGTTTCCGCTGTTTTATCCGAGTTCGCTGTTTTTGCTTTTTTCTCCGTTTCGCTCGTTATTTTCACTGTTTTCTCACTGTTTTCTCCGATTTTATTCACTGTTTTCAGGCTATTTTTGGGTCGATTCTGGGACGATTTGAGGTGTGCTTTGGTCACTGTTTTAGGGCAGTGGATAAGGGTTATTCTCGACAGTGCAGGGGTGGATAGTGGACTGTGTTTGGCATGGCTGTTTGTGGCGTGATGATGCGCTGTGTGCTTGAAATTGGTTGGCGAGAGGCTAGGTGTTGGCGAGAGTGAAGGGTTTCTATGTGAATGGCAGTGAATTATGGAGTGCATGCAGTTCATGTGAAGGAGGCAGTGAGTGTGTGCATGTTAGGGCGTGTGTGCGTGAAGACCGTGTAGGGTGAGGATGCGTTGGTGATGGAGAATGGTGGATGATGATGCAGGCCGAGAGTTGCAGTGAGGATTAGGGTTGTTTGAGGGGCGGGGGATGTGGCCTGTGATGGTGATGATGAAGTGAATGGAGGCCGAGAATGGTGAGGGTTCTTATGATGCGTGGGCTGATCAGTGTGGTTGAGTTGATGAAGATGCAATGGATGTTTGATCCAGGGTTCTCGTTGATGATGATAGAGTCCAGAGTGATGATGAAAATGATGGTGTGATGCCGTAAAAATGGAGGTTGGAGAAGATAGGGAGATGGTGGTTGATTGATGATGGAGGAGAGCTGTTCAGTTTGATCACTCGGCAGTGAAGGAAATTGGCTCCAGGGGATGAAGATGATGGTTCGTTGAAGTGATGATTGATGATAAGTTCTCGCATGAAGTGGTTCAGTTCGTGGCTTGAGGTGATGAAGAGATGAATGGTGGTCTGACGTGATCAAGATCTTCAGGTTCTCGGCCGAGAGATGGTGAGCTGGGTGATGCGTTGATGGTGAGTCAAGATCAAGTGGTGATGATGAAGAAGCCGCGTGATCTGGTCAGGGTTCTTTTTGTCTCGGTCCCTTGAAGATCAAGTGGCAGTGAAGATTCAAGATGATGCCGTGATCATGGCATCCAGGGGGCTGAGTGATCAAGGAGAGATAGGGTTCTTGATGGTGATCATGAAGTGTTGTTTGATGGGGCTGTGAAGATAATGATCAAGTGCAGTCAAGGTGTTGTGCGTGAAGTTGATGGTGATCAAAATGATTCCTCTTTGCAGTGAAGGTGGCCGAGAGGTGATCCTGAGAGAAGATGATTATGGTGCCTTGATGATGATGATGAAGTGTTGTTGGATCATTGATGGAGAGCTTGCTGGTGAAGATGAAGAGTTTTCAGGAGCTTCTTTTTTGTGTCCAAGGTGCGTCCCTCCTTCCCTTATGGGTGAAGATGATGATCGTTTTCATGGTTGAAGGGATGTGTTTCATGATAAGGGTTTCATGTGAAGGGTTCTTGTGTGGGTTGATGGGTGAAGGCCAAGCATGAAATGGCTAAGGTGCAGGGCGTGGCTATGTGTCAGGCGTGAAGATGGTTCACGTGGACTGAATGGGGGCTGAAAGATGATATGATGCGTGAAGGAGGGTTTTGTTTGTTTGCAATGAGTGAGGAAGATAATGGAGGATGGCAATGCATGGATAAGGTATGGGTGTTGCAAGTTGGTGAGTGGAGGGTGGTTGCATGAGTGGTAGGAATGGGTGAGGGAATTGTTTTCACGTGGGAGAGGGTGAATGAGTGCATGGGTTTCTTTGTTTGTTTGTCATTTGTTTGTGAAGAAAGGTTTGTGCTTTGTTGCTTTGTGTTTAGTTTATTCATTTGGTGATGGAATTATTTAATTTGTGTATGGAATGTGTGAAGTGTGTATAAGGGTAGGTTTAAGGTTCGGGGCGAGAATAAATTTTAAAATAGAGGCTCCTTGAGCAAACCCGAAGCAAAACAAGCGAATTAGATCCACAAAACGTCAATTCTTGACTCTTCCTTCCGACGACCGCTTTCCGCAGCTTCCGCAACTAAAAAGTCGTGCCTCCATACGAGGCTCATCATAGGGCTGATATGCAAAAATGCAGTGCCTACAGTTGGGTGTGTTGATTTATGTCGATTGTGGATTTAACTGGATTGAAACCGAATCGGATATAAATATCCCCAAATTGCCGAGAACAATATAAGCATGATTGGGTTTGATTTTTGATCAAAATGTGTTGGACACTAATTGATGTAATTGAGCATGATTAATTAGGCTAATTGGTGTTTTGGAAATGTTAATTGGGTAATTAATTGTGTTATACACTTTGTGTAATTAAATTGGAAATTTAGAATTTGTAATTTAATTATATTGGGCCTAATTTTGGAAATTGGACTTTTAAAGTTGTTATTGGGCTTATTGGGCTTAGTTGTACTAAGTTGGGTTTAGGCAAAATTGGTTGGATCCAATTGGGCCCAAAACCGCATCCATAAAACCCAAATGCGACTTAATGGACCTTTAAAGTTTAATTGGGCCTAATGGGCCTAATTGATTTCTGGGCTTATGGGGTAACTCCCGGATTGGATTGGTTATTGGGTTCGACCCAAGTTGATCAAAAGTCCACGCCTTAAGAAATTAATTAAAAGCCCATTGGACTTTAATTAAATTGACGTTGGACGTTAATCGGGATTTGAGACCCGTAACGATTAAATTTGGAATTTAAATCGTATAGGTTCGTTAATAAAGTGTAGTATTTAATTTGGAATTAAATAGCGAATTAGAATTAAATACAAATTGAATTGGATTTAATTGTGTAGTTTAATTTAATTCAAGAATTCGTACTTTGAGTACTTATTCGCAAAACGAGTTTGACTCGCGCAAAATCAAATCGTTGTTTGAACATTGGATGATCACTAATTATCAGATTAATTAATTTGATTAGATTGATTGATAACATGCTTGTGTGAATACATGGTTGCGATGCATGAATAATGTATGTCGGATGAATATTAGATGGGTAGGGTAATTTTAGAAATTTTTGTAATAAATTTGATTTATTAAATTGGACCTGCGTGTCCAGCCTTATTACCTCCTTATTCTTTGTACTCTCTTCTCACCTATTCCACTCAATGTAAATGAGGTTTCTTAGAAGTGTAGTGTAACGGGTAGAAGTAATACATATGCTAGCGGGAGAGAGAAAGGGAGAGATTTGATCTAGGATCAATGTGTAAAGTATCCATCCGCATATCATTATTATTTTATTCATATGCGCTTTATTATGTGTTTAGAATGCATGTTTAAGGGTGTATGATGATGAGACCTTAACAAAGATAATAAATTAGTTGCCAATTTGCACTCGAAAAACCCTCGCAAAATATTAAGCGTCTTTCCTTCCATTGAGTGATTCTCACTCAAGATCCGAGACTGACATTGGCTTGTTGGCCAAAGTCAAGGCCTTTGTCCGTCGAGGATGTGTTTGAATCACGAAGGCTTTGTTCCATATCAGTGTCTTGTCCAAGTTGTGGTTTGTTGGCCAAAGTCAAGACCACTTCTTGTCCATCGACATTGATTACGAAACTTTCCATGGTCAATGGGTCGCGCTTAACTGGGATCACTAAGTTTGTTGTGCCAAAGCCAAGGCTTAGTTGATTCAGAGGAAAAAGGTTAGGCAATACATTGGATGTATTGGCATATATAAGATATATGTTTCGGACTTGGATGTCCCCCTACCGGATCTAGGAATTGGATTGGATCCAATCGATCTTAGAGATCTACCTAGTTAATTATCATACAATTTGTTGGCCAAAGTCAAGATTGTGTGATATTTAACGGGATCCTAGCCCACTAGGAAACACGGTTTCCCGAGTACTCGACAGAGGGTTAGAGGCTCGCCGAAAAATAGTGGGAGGCAAGAATTAAATTTGCAATACTCGGTTAATTACTTGCCATACGCGCTCAAACAAATATCATTTTGTCAAATAATTAAATGTTAGTTGGACTAATATTTAAATTGTTGTTTTAATAAATAGTTGGACTATATTCAAACTATTCATTTATAGTTGATTTTATAATTGGATTATAGTAATCAATATAATTGATTTTAATCTATTAAATTATAGTTGATTAAATAGTTGGACTATTGTAATCATTATAATAAATAGTACCGAATAATCGTTGATTAAATAGTTGGACTATTAGAATCAAGATAAAATTGAAAGATTGACATTTAAAACATAATCCTAGGGAAAATGTATTTAAATGGTTTAATTTTCAAATTGGGAATAAAAATTTCAGGATGGTCATGGAAAAACTAATAAGTTACTTTATTTGATAAAATAACATATTAGGCCTAAGCCCGGAGTTAAGCAAATAGTCGAGCATAATCTTTGGAAGATTTATGTAATGATAACTTTAGTGCTTAATCCATTAAGCTTGTCGCGGTAGACTCCTTAATTTCTGAATCAGAACTAAGGATTAGATCCTTAAAGTATGATAAAGAAATTGAAGGATCTTATAAATCTATATTTAGATTTTATAAGTACTAAATTTCAATTAATAACTCTTGGAGAGTTAATGACTATTCTCAAGGAGATAAAGTCAAAATTTGCAATTAGGCAAGACGCGCAAGGCGCACCTTACTTCGATATTCTAGAAACCCAAGGCTAGGCCAAAGGCTTCGGGAGTGTGGAAAATGGCAAAGGCAAAATCATTATATTCTTCTGGGAAGAAAAAGGACATATCCCAAAATGTCTGCCTTAATTGTGGCAAACGGGATTACGGAAGCGTGACTTCCGTTTGGACAAAATAGACATGAAGGAATTGAAGATAAGGCAAGGCTCTGACTTCAAATATTTTTGTCAAATTATGTTCACTACTAATATTAAAATTGGATTTAAATACTTAGTGTGGTACATAAATATATACTGATGTTCAGAATCTGCTATGAGCAGGATACTGACTTCAGATTGAGATTTATCTGCGAATTGGAAACGGGACGAGATTGGTGTTTCAATCGTAGACACCTAAGTTTAGGAACTTCCTTTCGGGTGTGTACCTAAATTAGGAACTGTTATAATGTAACTAGTTTGACTAGAAACATTATCTTTATATCAGTGTTTAACTCGCTGGGGGTGAACCTTTATATTCTAGAACACTAAAGTGTTTTATTATATAAAGATGATATTGAGATAAACACATTAGATGTGAATAACAGAATTTATATTTTGCATATAAATAAATCTCAAACATATAACATGACAAACAAATAGCTCAACTGATTTGATCAGAAGAGACTAATTGTGGCATTGTTGTCTGGGACACAATCAAACAAGACTCGTATATCCGCACTTTTGAAGAGTGGGTACCAGGACAAATTTGATTTAATTCAAATAAAGTCTACGAATCTAGTTTATTGGGCAAAGTGCCTAAAACACATTTACTTGGTAAAAGTGTAAATGCCACAGATCTGTTAGCCCTAGTTCATAGTGAAGCAAGTGGGCTCATGTCTAGCTAGGCTAGAAGTGGATATGATTATTTCGTGACCTTACGGATGTGGCATCGCGTTATGGTTATGTGTTCTTTTGAAACACAAATCGGAAACTTTTACAGTTTCGACACGAAATAGACAAACAGATCGGCTATAGTATTAACAGTCACGGTAAGATCGTAATGGAAAATACTTAAGCAATAAGTTTCTAATATACTTGAAACAGTATAGTATTCTTTCAAATGAGGACTCCTCCCGGAACACGTCATTGTGACGGTGTGTCCGAACTGAGTAACCGAATTTTGTTGGACTTGATAAGGTTAATCATGAGTCGCTCTGAGCTACCATTTCCTTCAACAGATAAGCTTTAACAGTGCAGAACTTATTTAGAATAAGGTTCCATTAAAATCTGTTTGATAGATATCATATTAGATATGAACAGGAAAGAAACCAGGTTTCTCAATCCTGATAATTGGGAATGCTAGGCATATGTTTGGATGATACCAAACTAAAACCCAAATTGGATAAGTGCCAAATTGTAGGTTATCCTAGGGATACCATGAGTATATTACTTATACAACTCACTAGAGAACAATGTATTGTTGCTCGCCATGCGGTTTTCCTAAGAGGAATACCGATATGCAGTGGTAACTGAGAGGATAATATAACTCGATGAAAATCAGAGTAATACTATTTCAGGCACCGATTCCTAATGGAACACAAATAGTTCATCAAGGATGAAACTATACCATAATCTTCGAATACACAAGAACCGCGTATGTCGGAGAGAGTCAGAAAATAACCTGGGGTATGGGTTTCTGATCTCACCTCATAAAGATGTCTATCTTATTGAGGTATTCCAACTGACTACGTATGAGGAAGTGATACAAGGTATCGACTCTCTATTATGACAAATGGATTCCATGTATATCAAAAAGTTTGGATACTAGTTGATGTACCGCAAGACATTGTGCCTATTGGTACTATAAGTCTTCAAGGAAGACATACATGGATGGCAACATACCAACGAATAAAGCTAGGCTTTTAACGGAAAGGTATCGTTATCAACATTGTGTTGATCACGATTCAACTTTTTAACTGTTGCCACGGTAAATCCATTTGGATAATGCTTGCTAAATCTACGTATTTCATTTATGAAATATGTCAGCTTAACGGGAAAATCACTTTCCTGAAAATGAAACCTTTCAGAGGATGTTACAACATCCTATCGTTTTGTTGTACCATAACTAGCAAACAAGGTTTTCAGGTTATTCGATCCATATTTGGATTGAAGCAAGCATAGGTTCTTGGAATTGTCGTTTTGATGTAATCATAATGGTTTATGATTTAATTCAAAACGAAATGATTCTTGTGTATATAAGGAGGTTAGTGGGAGCGCACTGACAATAAATGTCCTATAAATAAATGATAATATGTCATTTCTTGGAAATGATATTCCTATAATACCTATCGGTGAAAGCTTGGCTTTCATGAAAACTCTCATAGAAATCATACATTGAAAAATGTACGTGACCTGGTGTCTCATACGCTTTGAGCATATGTATTCACAAACAGGCCAATCCAAGTGATAGTCACTGGATTGAAGAATTTGCTTCGCGTCGCAACGCCGTTGGGGTTTGCGTCGCGATGCGCAACGAGGCAGAACCTCAGATTTGGACCTGATGGATTCGCCTCACGTTGCACATTGGCTGATGTTGCAATGCATAATAGATAAGAGCCTCTGTTTTGATTCTATATTTTGAGCGTCGCGATGCGTGAAACCCAGTGTCGCGACGGGAAACCAATTTGCTCTCTACCTGGACCTGTCCTAGATGAGCTTCAGCTTAAGCTTAAGCATAATGCTTCTTGTTGCCTGATCACCAATAAGATTGATGTGGTAAACTTAAAATGAACTTGGAAAATGGATTTTAGGTTTCAGCCTTAGATTCAATAGCTCACAATCTTCATTAAGGATAGATAACCCTTAAAAGATTTCCATCCACGATAGACATACACCTGTCGGGCGGGAGTAGCCATAATTGGAACTTGAATTGAATGAATTCAGGTAACTTGGTTAACATAGACATATGATTAATTGGGTTATTTAGGTATTGCAGCTGACCATCGGAAGAGGCTTTTGCATATTTTCGTGTTCCAGGTTAGCAAACTGATTTATTACACATATATAAAAGAATCAATTCATCATTAGAATAATATTGTGTGGAATCACAACCCTAGATGTTTGTGTCTTTTGTTATTTTCCTTAGTATTTTCTTTTGTATTTTTATTTATTTAGTTAGAATATTAGTTGCAATGCATGCTCCAAGATCTTAGGATGTCTTCTATTACACTGTCCCCCTCAACACATTCATACACTTAACCTAAATCCATATTAATATTACCATAACACTTTCAAAAATGCATGCAATAACTAATTTAAGCCAATTTGACAACTCCAAATTCTAGGGTTTGTAATTTCCTTGTTCAAAGTTTAATAAATAAAAATAGAAGGGAAGTTAGAAGCTTACTTGTCATGTGATAGCATAAGAAAAGAAGAAAAAATGAGAAAGTTTTCCCCAACTCTCCCTCACGTTTTTGGCTCCTCAAGAGGATGAGTGAATAATGCTCTATTTATAGAGCAAGATTTGATTATTGTGTTGCAAATGAAAGGTCCACATCACCCAATTTCTAGTTAATTCTCGAAATTACTGTAGTAGTCGCGGAAATTGCAATTTTTGAACCATTGTTGTTCTGAATTTGGAAAAGGTTTCAACGCGGAAGTTGTAGTTCTCGTTCTAAGATTTCTGATGATATCTTATTCATAAATATCGGAGATGGTATAAAAAATTTACAACCCGATTACTAAATACTGTTTAAGGTGGGAAGTAAACTAAGTTCTGCGTCGAAATTTCAAGAAATCTTCTGAATGTCTCGAACATCGTTTTATGAGCACGTACTTGCTCGAACATGATTTATATCAAGTATTATACCTCCGAACTACAATAGTCATCAGACTCTGGTAATGTACAAGTCGTCGAGGTCACCAGATGTTATAGTTTAGGGAAAAAGCACCTAGGCTAAGAAACGAAGAGCTAAATAATTAGGTGTTTGTTATAAATGTGTATGTTGTATGTGAAACACTCATTGTCGTTCTTTAGGAATGGTTTCTGACAATCACGAAGACAAAATTTAATTCATTAGAGATGGCTTGAGTAAGGAGTCTTTTGATGATATATCATTGACTCTTGAGATGCATCCTAGTGGACATGTTCATCCGAGTGATTCATAATTTGCATACATAATTTCAAAAAGAAAGACAATAATACAGTTTCGGGAATCTGACTTTAAAATACCATATTTGAAAATTTATAAGAACATTGGATGAGAATCATATCCTTGATCCAAAGATGGCGTTCAAGCTGTTACTAGACATAAAACCATAGGAAGATGTGAGCCACAATAACAACTACGAGTACATATTGTTTCAATTTACTGCTTTGATTTCATTTACTTTAAATTACTATTTTAAATTATTATTTTGATTTCATTTACATTAATTTTGCCGACAATATATAAAATTTATGACTTTCACGATTTATTTTACTGTTCATCTGACAATTATCATTTTGCAGGTACTAGTGCTTTTATTACTTACCCTTTTTCAGGAAGACGAGTCACATTTCTCTTTTCGAATACATCTAAATAAGTGAAAGAGAGAAAATAAGGAAAACTTCAAGACGTCGAGTCACTAATATATATGTATTTTGTGGATCTAGCTATATTACTAAATCAAACTTTTTTGGGGTGGTAAAAGAATTGGGTAGAGTTATTGCAGAAAGAAACATACATTTAGTTATATGGAGATGTCAATCTTGGATTAATGGGATGTGTTTCAAAGGCCGTGCAAAAAGGTGGTAGTCAAGTTTTGGGGATCATTCTAAAAACATTTGCAGACCAAAACCTCATCGGAAAAATAAATAGAATGCTTTTATGGCTTTACTAGGTAGGTTGGCACGTTGGAAGAAATATTCACCGTTGCATCATGGGTGAACTTGAACATTCACCGAAAACCCATTGGACTACTTAATGTTGATCATTTTTTCGAATTTCTTTTAGTATTTCTTGAGGATGCTAAAAGACTTGGGTTCATTTCAAAACCGGCAAAAGATATTATTTTTACCGCAGGAAAAAATGCTGAATTAATCGACCAACTGTTAGCCTATTAACCAAGAATCAACCCAATTATTTCCAAGTTGGACTGGTCACATAACGATCATGGCAAGAAGCGTAGATTGGACTTGAATCTTAATATGTAAATTTTATTTTGGGTTAAATAGTAATATTGTTGAGTCAATTATCTTTTCCACACTAACCAGTTGATGTATTCTAAACTCAATTTTTTTAAGACAATATCTCAATTTGGTTGGGGGGATGGGATAGTTGACTAGATAGTTTTCGTTTGTTATATTTTCCTTCTTGTAAAAAAAAAATTATTTTTTATTTTTAATTTTAAATATGTTGTTTTTGTTTTGTGCGTAAATTTTTTTTTTTGTGTTTTTATTCAAAAAAATTTACACATAAACCAACAATAAATTTTTGACTAAACAAGTGGAATTGTTGTTCAGAAATGATAATGTAAGGAGTTTTCGCTCATTAGATGCATTTCAATGTATTTCGCACCAAGTTATTTTTGTTCATTTCTTTTTGAATCATTTAAATTTATGAATTCTCCATAATATTGATTAAATTTGATCTTCATATGCTCATTCGACAGATATTATCAACATACACAGTAACCTATGATCATGGGTTGTAAGTGAAAATTTTGTAATATTCACTTCTCTAGTTTGTTGGAGGTAGCACCTAAAGGTAGTGGAATTTATATTTTTATTAAAAAAAACTAACCAAGCTTTTACTTAGTAACCGGACATCTTGCCTCAGCAAGCAGTGATTGTTCGCGTAAAATGGTAGGGCTTTAGTTAGTTTAAAAAAATGATAATAATCAAGCTTTTACTTAGTAACCAGACATCATGCCTCAGCAAGCAGTGATTGTTCGCGTAAAGTGGTAGGGCTTGAGTTGTTTTAATAAAAATTAAAAAAAGTGTATGTGTGAATAAGTTCGATTTCGTGGCCTCTCTAACTCAAGTAGTTAAGTCTGTATGGGTGTTTTAACATTTTGTGCCCTAAGTCCAACTGGTATGGGAGTTATTGGCCCAAATCTCATTATATAGGTTAAAGAGAAAACACATACACTATTTCTTTTAGACATCTGAGATACGAGCAATTAAGTCTGTGTATGTGTCCTAACACCGAATGCCCTAAAATAAACCAGTTTGGGAGTCACTGGCCCAAAGCTCGTGTAACATCCCTCTCTCAGAGATGCTACCGGTAGGGAATATGCCACCTTATTCTCTTGAGCTTTTGATTTTTTTACTCTACTCAACAATACTAATCTCATCTCAAACATAAATCATGCATAGGGACCATTGCCCAACTCAATAACATAGAATGCGTCTCAAATGCTCATACTATGTACTCAATGGTACTTCACACTACAACTCTGATAATGGACACACTAGCATATTACAATGACCTTTACAATATAATATATGGCATGCAACTTTTACTTTGACACTGATAATGCTGAGACTCTGTACATAATCTGGTGGACTCAAACACCCTGGTGACTGCCATCAATATACATCCTCTCGAGCTCGTCCTAGGGGTAAACCTACAAAAAAGAAAATTGGGAGTGTGGGGATGGTTAGATCATTTGAACGACCTAGTGAGTGGACAGTTGAAATCGAAAGCTTAAATAATCTATGAAACATTCATTTTTCTGAAAACGAAACTGAAAACTCTTTTAAGTTTGAAAACTCTGAACTTTTCTGGAAAATTGAGTTATTTCCAAAACTCTTTCATAAAACTGTTTCTCTGTAAAATTGTTTCATAAAACCACTTTGTTAGAAAATCTCATCTAAAATATATGAGGATATATAGAAAACTTGACGCATGGGGGCGTTACATATCACCGTCCCACCATACGCCTAACTAGTGGTCTTGGGGTCTTAAGTATTGTCGTCCCCAAGCCAATTAACTAGAGCCATGTACGTGAATGCATGTCATTTAGGCGTTACGTATCGCCGTCCCCCAATGCATGCCACCATATTGTCCCCGAATCTAAGGTCTAGTGGCATCTGTCATCCCTAATCCTGAACTAGGATCTAGGGGTGTTATGTATCGCCGTCCCCGTATCCTGCTCTACATGTACACATGTTCTGAATCCATCAATTCCAGTAACTGTCAATTCCAATATTTGTACCAAGATACATCTGAGGTGGATTTTTCCCTCATGCCTCCAAAATCACAAAATCATACTTTGAAATCAATCTTTCTAAGAACATTGTCAATTTGTAAATCAGGTAACTTGGTTAACATAGACATATGATTAATTGAGTTATTTGGGTATTTGCTTTTGACCATCGACAGAGGCTTTTGCATATTTTCGTGTTCCAAGTTAGCAAACTGATTTATTACACATATATAAAAGAATCAATTCATCAATAGAATAATATTGTGTGGAATCACAACCCTAGATATTTGTTTCTTTTGTTATTTTCCTTAATATTTTATTTTATATTTTATTTATTTATTTATTTAGCAAATCCACATTCAACCAACGAATCAAGCAATCATTCTCTTCTCCCTCTAATTAGATACCAGTAAATAAATAAAATCAACAATTAATAACAATAGTATAAATTAAGTCCTCGTGGGATCGATATTTTTATACTACTTGAACGATGTTATTGTTGGAGTTTACTAAGGTCCCAAGGATCAATAAACAAGCATGAACATGCGTGAATACAATCGAGAAAGTCGCGGAATACTCACATCGATCGGTTGAGTGACGCGGCAACGTACAAAACTTGAACTTCTGCCCATTGGACTGCTCGGCAGTGAGCACTGTCACAGCTCACTTGTTTTGGTTTCATCTTCACATTTTGAGCTCCAAGCTTTGTCAAATGATTCCCGGCTCATGGGTGGACTTCCCTATCACCTTCGCATGTCTATCGGAGTGCTAGCTCTCTTGATTTTTGCCACAAAAACCAAGCACTTTGGCTTCCCTTCTCACGTTTTTTTTCAAACCAGAAACCAGAAAGTTTCAGCCCCTTGGGCATGAGAAAGATGAAGAGAATGGAGAGAGAGAGAGAGTTGAAAATGTGTATGTTTATGTAATTGATTTCTAAAATCAATTTAACATATACCAAACATATAATAATAATATATGTCACTCAAGCTTTTAAAAGCTTTTCAACAACTCCCATCAAGTCACATCTATCAATCAAGTTGTCAAGTCACATCACTCAAAGTGACAAGTGATTTGACGCTTGATGCGACTAATGATTTGATGCTTGATTTGACTTGCGTGCCGCACTCGAATTCGAAATGCGAATGCGCTCACAAACAATCCCGGGCTCGGGTTCGCTAATTCCAAATTAATGAATTTTCCGTTGCGACGTAATTAAATGATTACGCCTAGCAAAATCACTATTCACGTCACTTACGAATTAATTCTAAATTAATTCGTTCGTCCGAATTAAAATCTAATTTCAATTCCACGTCAAAATCCAATTTCGTTTAATATATCGAATATATTAATTTAACCGATTAATTCCAAATTAATCATTTTCTCTCTTTAATGATATTTTATCCCAGATAAAATATCTCCGCAATTAATCCCAGATTAATTTTCTCTCTCATCTTATTAATCCCAGATTAATTAAAGTGCGAGTCATACGTCATCGATGAATCTTTGGGAAGCGACCCATGAGATCCCCGGATATGTTGGCAGTAAATTCGGTCGTCGGACTATCCGAACACGTAAGTACCTCGTACTACGTTTATATCGATTTACAAGACAAGGTTGGCTTCTAGCAAAGCGCCAGGCCTACCCAATTCTCCAGAAATATCCTTACAGTAATAAAGGATCTATATCAGGCGTATTATACGTAGTATTGCGTATTTCGATCCAGTATCGGATGATCACATGCAAGGCCTGTGGCTGGTACAGTGTCTGCCCCGTACGAAGCATATATCGGATGACAAGCAACTAGTCTCTTTAATATCGGATAATCATGACCAAGTCATATTATCCCGACGGTTGCAACCTTTTTAGAGAACCAGTTATGTATCCCTGCGCGATCCTCATCTTCATATGACTGGAGTGACACTTCCGTCTTGACATCACACCCAACATACTACGATTCTCAATATACCCAGCATAGGCGTACACAGAACCTGTTAAAGCCCTGGACGACCGCAACCAAAGTATATTGATTGTTGCAAGTATTAGCGGTGCAAGTCTCAAGTTAAGACCAAATACACCTACCCTGATTTCGGACTTCCATAGACACATAGTCATACTACCAATGGAATTCCGAGGGGGTCTATCTAGAGCGAAGCTGTTTCCCGTACCATCGGTAAAACACAACCTCCTATTACGCTTGCATGAGTATCCTATACCCAAATATATGAGAACTATGCCGTTGTGCCCTCACAACGCGCACAAGTGTAATACTAGTCTCTTACGTATTTATCGATGTCTAATCTCGATAATACTCTGACTAGGGATATTTAATGATTTATCCTTCGTGGACTGATACTGTCTCATATCATTCTCATATCACATCGCCACGATGTATGATCCGAACGAATCAGATGAATATCGAAGTATATATCTGGATCGTTGATGAGACCATTAATTCTTTAGCCTGCGCTGCAGCCTAGTTCAGCTGCTAACAGAAATATATCTAATCTAATTAGATTTGTTATCGACCCAATTGGCTTCTTTTGCCGCCTCAGCTGCAGCAATAACCCGCATTTGTGGTTTATTCGGTAACAATATCTTGCTTGGAATATTTCCAGCTCACTGTTCCGTTATTCAAACTGTATAGTACCGTTTGTGACTTATAGTCGTCTTATCGGTTAGGAAACTTGCTACAGTGATCCCAGTCACTTCAAGTTCTCCATCTCCATAGTATAAGACAACTCATTCCAATACAACCACATGCAATTACAACACATAATTTATCATCATATTATACTTCCAACATTCCAACATTACCAAGATCTCATCATTTTTACTTAATATTTCACTAGGATGAGATACCTAAACATGAGCTTCTCAATCAAACAACCATCAATAATCACATTACTACCAATCAAAAACATACTACAACAATCATACCTCATAACTCATAATTCAACAAAATTTAGGTCAAGTATTTCTTACCTTTATTCCAATCCTTTCTTTCCTAATGGATTTCCCCAAGCTACATTTTTTTCATCCTAGGGTTGTTTGGTGATGGTTAGCTCTTGATTTTCCTTAGAATTTGTAAAAGAAAAATTGAAATCACTCTTTCTTATCCTTCTCTACCCCACGTCCAAGAGGAGAAGAATTTCCCTCTTTTTTTGTCTTCATTTTTCACACTTCAAGAATTGTGAAGCGTTTTCTAGAGTTTGTTGGACTACAATTGGGCTAAGGATTTGGGCAAAGCATAGTTACATTTTGATTAAGCCTACATCCCTTAATTATACTAGTGGGTCTTAGTTTAAATTAAGCTTGGTTTAATGAAGAAAAATGGGCACTACTTTAACATACACTTAGGCCTATTAGTTATTAATATGCCCATTAGGCTCGAATTGAGTAAGATTTACGGGTTTCTAAGCTGTCTCATAATTATCTCCCGCTAACATTCGAATATCACACTAATTGAACTTATGAAAAAAAAAGAAAAAAATTGGATCATTACACAATTGTTGATTCTCAATGAACCATGAGTCTCGAAGACTCATATAGACATGTATGTGTTTATATCAGATAAAAACTGAATGACTCACCGAAGATTCTTAATGGATGCTACACCAACATCCATAAGAATCTTCTCAGCTTGAGTAGCATAATGATTCTTTGACTTGAGATACCACTGTAGATATATGAGATATCCTCCACAATTTGATGGCAGTCACGTCACCAACCTATTTAGTTCAGACCTCCGCCTGTTCGTTGGGTGTGGAATGATCCTCATGATATCATGTGTGTGTCAAGATAGAATCCATCAGCTCTGTGTACAGAGCATATGTATTCAATATGGAATTAGCAATCTGTTAAATCCGTGGACCCGTGGTACACTATAGAAGTGAGTTGTAAGTGTTATTAAGAGATTACTAATAGAAACGTCGACCTGATTATATCTATAAAGATTTGACGTTTATATCTATATCTCTGGAATAATCTGGATACTTGTGAAGGAGGGATTATTCGTATGCAATGACCACGACCTGTATGGTTTAATGAGTTTATCCGTGATCGTCATAATTTACGAGTGGGTAGATTTTAGACACGAAATTAGAGTTCATGACAGATATACCTGAACCTAGAGAGTCTCACTAATGAAATATACTCGTAGAGCACTAGGGCAAGTTTTATAAATAATATTGATTATTTATAAATCGTTTAACGGTTAAACAAAAGATACATGCATGTTGACTTTTTGGTCATTCCTAATTAATGTGTATTTATATTTAATATATACTTTTATTAAATACACATTAATTAATTGTCAAATTATGATATTTGACATATGTCATTAATATATGTATTTGGATTATTTTAAGTAAATAGAATATATATATTTGGATATTTATAGTAAAATAATTATTTAATTATTTACTGGTTAGATAATCAATGTAATTGAAAATATAAAATATCTAAGTTGATATTTTGGTTAGGAAATATCTTAGTGGAAATGTTTGACTTTTACATTTATGTTAAAGGTGTTACAATGGCATTTGATTTCTTTATTTTTGGTTTGAAAATTGAAAATATATTTTCCTTTTTCTAAAACAAAATTCGACCACCCCTAATAATATATAAGGGTTATGTTTTTTCATTTTCTTAACACACAGTGTTAAGCCTCCAAATTGCAAAAGAAAGGAAGAGAGAAAAAAGTGAAGAACAAAGTAAGAAATTGAAGAAAGCTTAAGGATTTGTAAGTTTTTTCAACTTTTCTCCAACTAGAAATTATTTCTAGTGTTCTTAGCTACAACATGTGATGACTGGTTGTCTCTCTACACTTTTAGTTTTGTAATAAAATGGTTGGAAGCATGAATGAAAGATGTATGAATGTATATTTAATAAAGTATGCTTGTAAGTATTGTATAAGCACACTTTTGATCATTTGATGATCTTGTTGCCATTCTAGAGTTGTTAGGCCACTCATTAATGACCTAGAATTTTTCTTGAGTTGTTTCAAAGTGGTGAGACTTGTTTGATGTTGTAGAGATTAGATTAAAGTGTTGGATTTGGTTAATTTTGTTAATTGGATAATTTTGAAATATTAGGGTTCATACCTCCACCAAAATTGGGACTTTTCATATAAGTATTATATTATAATGTATATAAGATATACAAATCATTTGGTGTTGATTGGAAATCATTTAACCGTATTTTTAACAAATTTGGACCAAAATGCACAAAGTTCAAACTTGTTGGGCTTCTCGGCAATTGGAGGATTTTTGGGATTTTTTTTTGAGTAATATTTTGATGTATATGATATGTATAAATCATTTTGATAGTGATTTGAAATCACTTAAATTTGTATTTGACAAATTAGGACTAAAATGATCAAAATGTAAACCTTTGGGGTCTCACGGCAATTAAGGGAAAATTATGGATTTTGGGCAAAAATTAAATTTTTGAGTATTGAGTAATTAGAATAAATTAGTTAGTTTTAATTACCCAATAGAAATTATTGAAATCGGAAAAATTTGATTTTTCGCGTTCCGCTGAGTTACCCGGTAATACCGCCTAAAAACCCCTACAAAATGGTATCAGAGCGAGTGTGACTTTAAACCCATGGTATGATTGGCCCTTTAAATTTAATGTTTAATCTAATCTTTACTTAATGCATGCATGTATTTATATGTATTTGATGCATGTTTGTTGGTCCGTCTTGTCAATACGGCCTATGGATAAATATGATCAAAATGTAAACCATTGGGGTCTTACGACAATAAGGGAAAATTATGGATTTTGGGTAAAAATTAAATTTTTGAGTATGAGTAATTAGAATAAATTAGTTTGTTTTAATTACTGTAGGCACTGCATTTTTGCGTCCCGATGATGAGCCTCGTATAGAGGCACTACCTCTTAAGTTGCGGAAGTCGCGGGAAACAGACGTTGGAAGGGAAAAGTCAGAAATCGATACCTCGTTTGATTTAATTCGTTTGTTTAGCCTCGGGTTTGCTCGTTAGGCCTCTGTTTTAAAACTTATCCTTGGCCCAAAACCCCCGCAAGCCACACGACCTCGCTCTCTCTCACCTATACCTCTCTCTGGATAACTCACGTCCCTTCTTCTTCTCAGTCATTCACGGTATAACACAAAGAAAATGACACCGTATACTCTCCTCTCTCATGCCTATCCTCTCTCTCTCGCCTCTCATGCAGTGCCCCAACCTAGCCACAAACAAATTCCAATAACCTCATGAATGCAGACTTTGACGTAAAAAAAAACATCCACTCAGCCAATAAACTCTACACCCTTCACAAATGAACCAGCCCCCCTTACACCTCACGTCCCACTTTCAATAAATAAAATAGCCATCCCCTTACTCAACTAACTAATGTCCCTCAACCCTTACTAAACTGCCACGCCACCTTACAAACAAGAGCCTCACATGCCACTCACCAATCGACCGAACTAAACCCTAAGTCCTTGACACGCCAACAGCCCCTCCATTAATGAATGAGCAACGAACCCTAACCCCACATACATCCCATGCACGTGAAGACAAGCCACCTCACATCCCACTTTCAACAAAAGCCACCCCACACAAACAAAAGACAACAAACCCTAAAGCAATAAACAAATAATAACCCTAGCTATCTTTCAACAAAGCCATGTAATAGCCTCCACCAACAGCCCCCCAATTAAATGACCTTTCCAATAAGTCAAATACAACACATCAACCCTCCACCAAACAACAAAGCAATTAAATAGCCTCCCCCATCAATGCAATCCACCAAAACCTCAACCTTCTCCTATAAGAAGCACAAACCCAACCATTTTTCCCCTAGCACTCACGCCCAAAGCATAGAAAAATAGTCCCTCATTGCCGTGAAAAAACAACCCAAAACTATCCTCCATTGCCGCAACAAACAATCTCCTCACAAACCTTCCATAGCCTTCACAACTCACAGCCCTCAAACAAAAATGGCCTCTCCCTCGTCACTCACGCTCAGCGCCCTCACAAGCAAACCAATAAACCCTATAGTCACGACCAGACACTCATGCAGCCACCTTAAACACACACATAGCAACCACTAACAAAGATCACGCCACTAGCCATAAAGCTCTCACTCAGTCAGCAGCCTACTAACGCCCCTCAATTCATGTAGCCACCTTAAACACACACGTAGCAACCACTAACACACTCATGAACTGCCACCAAGACGCACACACATCACGTTGACACACGTCCTTCTCTCCACTCACATAGCCACGCCACTCTCACGAATCAAACAAACGCACAGTAACAATAAACCCCCAAGCATAGAGTAACTCATGCACAAAACAATAAGCAAACTGCCCTTAGCCGAGAGCAATACACTCACGTAATCAGCAGCCGTAAAATAACCAACACACATCCTCCTAAGCTGAAATAAAAAGCCAAATCAGACCTCTCATCAATGCACGGACCAGGCCCAAAAAACTGCCCAAATAGCCGACCAAAACAGAGGAAATGGCAGACCAAAACAGCGAGGCAACGAAGGAAAACAACGAACCAGTAAATCAGAAAAGTTGTGGAGCTTAACCCTTCCGACAACTGTGTAACGCACTTCCAAGAGACGACTTAAGAGGTTAGACCTGAGGTCACCTTTTTTATTTATTCCCGCACTTTCTTTCCATTGGTTATTATTATTTCTTCGCATGCGTATTATAGTTTCATGTAAGTTGTGGCCATGGGATGAATGAAATATGTGTTATCTCTTGCGGTATATCAGATTGAAACCCGGACGTAAATTCCGTAGCTGAATCCAAATGGACGGTAGTGGGGTCTGCACTCGGGATACAATGCCACGTACCGCTTGAGAGACGCACATATTTCATGTCATCTAATCTTTTGTTTATTTGTTGTTTGTTAGAAATAGTATGTTACTTTTATGCATGATTATGTTGTTTAGTATGTTATTTTTTATGCATGATTAGTTGATTATTTCCAAGCATGATTTAGTTATTTATTTCGCATTAGGAACTTGATTATGTCTCTTCTATGTTTATGTTTAGATTATTGTTTATTTACATTGCTATGCTTAGCGATTTAATGTATGCATGAGATTGTGTGCTTGCCGTTATTCCGACTTACTTTTATGCATGCAAACTTAGATATAGGCCATATATGAACTTAGATGTAGATTACTTTTGCAAATGTATGTTGCGTAGACTTTGTTAAATTATTGCACAAATCCATTCATTACAAGTGGCATAAGTAAGGGACCATTCCGAACCCAATGGTTTGAGGTCTTCCCTTGCGAGGGGTGAGTGCGGCCTTAAATCATTTTCCCAGTTCACGCTGGGTGGCGACTCCATTTTATTTCTCCGGTTTAGTTCCCCCTTGGGCTACTCCGTACTCCCGACTAGGCCGTGAGCCTAGAACAGCATCGCCGATTTCTGTGTCCTACAGTCTGGCGACTCCACTGGGATAGAGAATCGGCCCCGAAATAATGTCTTGTAATGTTTGGGATTTGTCCTTTAATTAACCATGTCTACAGTGGGTTGAAGGGGTTTAATCAAAGGCATTATTAAGGCTAGGTAATAGTTTGGTGTCTTCCTTCATTCCCTACCTTTCTATAAGGAAAAGCTGTGAAGACACCTAGATAATCATTCACCCGTAGCTCACTGTGATGGACTAATTTGGAGGACTTGTTGTTTATTCCTGTTACCAAGGCGATAAGAGCCTAAGAGGCTTAGGTATTTAAGAGAGTTTGCTCCACCCTCCTTCTGGGGAATGTACAATAGGAAATCCATTTGACAGTCAGTCACGCACCATAACTCGTTGGAACGAACCTTAAGGTATAAAAAAGGTGCGCTCACTTGGTCGCTCGAACCCTTGAGTGTGGAGTCCTTGTTGTGGGCAATCCTTCATCAGCGGAAGCCTTTGTCTACATCCCCATAGACCCAAACGTGAACCTTAGTTGTATAACCGATATAAATTATTTCTTTATGCTTGTGTTTAGGACCATCATCATATGGATTCAGTTGGACTTCTTGTCAAGAGATATGAACTTGTTGGGCCATTTAAACTAGGACGAGTTCGTGTCTTTTGACAATTGGGTCGAAAGCTTCTAAAATGTCGATGAGCCATTTTGTGTTTGGGCCTCTTATCATGTTGTTTAGCCATGTTTTGTCAAAGTGTAAACCTGTTGGGCCTTTTCAACTGGGACAAGTTTGCACCGCGCGATAGTATGATTGAATGTATTAAAATGATAATGGGCCAACTAGTATAAAAATCTTGATGAGCTTGTATATTCCATACATTGCACGCATACATCCTAACATGCAGTTTTAAAAAGAGACACCGTAGATACCCGTTGGGTTAGGGAAGAGGGAAGACTCGTCAAAAAGCCGTTAGCAAACATGAGCGAATCAGAGAACGAGGGATCTCGTATAGATCAGCTGGAGAATAGTCTCACTAAGATTACCGAGCAATTGCAAGTGTTGACCGCCGCTATGACCAGTTTGACCACACCACATATAGCCGATAATAGACAGTTTTACGACCGGAATAGCAAGACCATTAGGAGATCTTTGGGAACCAAGGCCACTCCTTCTGAGGTCGCCCCCCATCAGGAACAGACGATTCTCCAGTTTCGGTAGACCTTTGTCAGAGGTATTTAAAGAGTTGAAAAAACAAGGACTCCTAAGTCCCTTAGAACCTAAACCGCTTCCAAACCCTGTGCCACGCTACCTTGACCAAAACCTATACTGTTACTTCCAACAGCAAAAAGGCCACAAAACTGACAAATTCATCCGCCTTAGGCATGGGATCCAAAACCTCACCGACTCCCACAAAATACCTGACCCCGAAAAAGAGCAACCTAACGCACAGAGAAACCCCCTACCTAACTATCACTATGTCCCACCGCCTACCTACATGATTAACTCTGGCCTATGTGAAAACACTGTCCTCCAAACTCACGACAACCAAGCTTCCCGCATGAGGATATGGGGCAACAATAGTAAAGATGAAATGGAGAAGAAAGGGGAAAGTAAATGGGAAAAATAATTACATCAGTTAGAGGATTTGATATCCGAAAAAAGCAAGAAGACGGAAGAAGATAAATTTGCAAATTATGGGATGTTTGTTTTCCTGATCTCATTCAATTGTGATGTCAAATCCGTTAATCATAAGACATTGATTTCACCCACTTGTTCAAGTTTTTTTCCTTAATAGTTAAGCATTAATCCGATGATGAAGTCATTTTATTTAAAGAGAAATCTTAGAAATGATAAACTCTTGATGTGCTTTTATATGATACTTTAAGTAATTGATCTATGAGAGACTCGTAAGCCCTCGATTGTGGTTCTTAGAGTAGTAAAGTACCCTGAGTGGTTGGCAAACATGGTGTCAGTACCAAATAAAGATGGGAAGGTCAGAATGTGCGAAGATTACAGAGACCTTAACAAAGCTTGCCCGAAGGATGATTTTCCCTTACCCCACATAGACGTGCTAGTTGACAGTGCGACTTTATCTACCATGAACTCGTTCACAGATTGATTCTCGGGATATAATCAGGTTCTTATGGCTGAAAAGGACAAGCATAAGACTGCCTTTGTCACATAATAGAGTACGTATTGCTACAAGATGATGCCATTTGGGCTCAAGAATACAGGAGCCACTTGCAAAAGCGGATGGCGAAGTTTATAGCCCAGAACCTTATGTGTTTATATGGAATGCCGCATCATGTAGTAACAGACAACGAAGTTCATTTTCGAGGAGAAACGAAAGCAATGCTACAGAAGTATGGAATAGGACATCACAAGTCGTCGCCTTGCAGACCACATGCAAATGGGGCAGTCGAGGCAGTCAATAAAACAATAAAGAAGATGTTAACCAAAATGACAGAGAACTACAAAGATTAGGCTGACAAACTACCGTACGCCCTGTAGGGATACATAACTTCTATGAGAACAGCAACGGGGGCCACGCCTTACTCTTTGGTCTATGGAATGGAAGCAGTACTGCCGGTGGAAATTGAGATACAGTCCATACGGGTAATAGCAGAAGTAGAGTTGCCTGAACAAGAATGGGCCTCGCAGAGATTTGAACAGTTGGCACTACTAGATTAGAAGAGAATGAAGTCCTTACATCACATGCAGATATACCAAAAGAGGTTGGCTCGAGCATTCAATAAGAAGTGCGTCCTACCAAGATCAGAATGGGTGATCTGGTGCTTAAGCAGTCGAAGCCATCGAAGACAGACCCGAGAGGAAAGTTTAGACCCAACTGGGAAGGACCCTACATAGTCCAGAAAGTAATGGGAAATGGGGCAGTGAGACTGTCGAATTTGGAAGGGAACGAGTTCACCGAGCCGATCAACGTGGACAGATTAAAGTAGTATTTTTCCTGAGGAAGAGAAGACCAAGCAGTCACCAAAGGAATTGGCGGAAGACCTAACCCAACGGAATAGGAAATTCATTCATGCATGCATGCATACACGTAACGTATTTGCATTCTCTTTTTGTGTCTGTTTTGTTTTGTATTCACATGAGAGACAGAGAAAGCGGCAAATGCAAGCCAACCAGAAGCAGCAACAGTACAGTGTCATCAGTTTTAGGAATGAATCAGTATCAGGTTCGGGAAGGAACCCTAGGGGGCAAAGCCCACATTATCAGCGGTTGAAGGAAGAATTCCGTGGAGTGAGTGAGTGAAAAAAAAGAGAAGTCCTTGATGGTTAGACATATGTCCGGTGATGAGATTGTTTGCTGCAGGGAGAAACCTTAGAAACGATAAGTACGAGATGCGCTCTCACCCGGTATTCTGAGTGGTTGATCTCGGCTAGACTCGTGAGCACTTGATTACAGGATCTTAGCAGTAGAAACCTAGTAGTCGGTGAGATGACTAGTTGAAGAGATGCGGATTAGTGAATGACTGTTTACATGGATGTCTATCCTGGTTTACTTATGTTACGATATATGATATGGTTGGAAACGAAGAAAAAGTCTCTGAAAAGAAAAGAAAAAAAAATAGACCACCTATAACCGATAAGCGTGAAGCTACCCATGGGCGAGTATTAGGACCACCATGAGGAAAAATGCTACCTTAAAGGGTAGGTGTGTCGAAAAAAAGAGAAAGAAAGAAAAGAAAAAAAGAAAAAAGAAAAAGAAAGAAAAGAAATAGACAAAAGAAAAAGAAGAAAACCATATCATGTTGAGTACGAGGAAGTAATCATAGAGTATGATCAAGACATCTAGGTTGGTTAGACCCACTGATCCAATTCTTCGAGACAAAATCATCGAGTTGGCTTACTTATGGATTAAGCTGTGAAAGAGACTTGGAACACACACACTAGGAGTCTAGTTCAGATCACTCATTCAAACGATCGAATTTGAGTGTATTAAGTACTTTGAAGGTTCTCTGGTTTCGACACGAAGCATTCGTTGAGGACGAAAATATGTTTAGCTGTCAGGATTATCTCGTGAGAAGCAATACAGTGTGTTGGTATGTAACATCATATCAGGAGATCTACCTGAATTAATGAAAGCATCAAAGGATAAAAAGATGAACCGAGACTGGGGGCGACCATTCTACCATTTCTCATACAGCACAGTTCGAGAATGAACCATCACATCAGCAAGGCCTTAGGGATGAGGTTTAGTATGCCGAGAATGGCATTTCAAGGATGGAGCATGGGTCGAGGCCCACATCAGTATCAGTTTTGGGGATGAGTCCCAGGGTCGAGGCCCACATCAGTATCAGTTTTAGGGATGAGTCCCAAGGTCGAGGCCCACATCAGTATCAGTTTTGGGGATGAGTCCCAGGGTCGAGGCCCACACATCACTATCAGTTTTGAGGATGAGTCCCAGGGTCGAGGCCCACATCAGTATAAGTTTTGGGGATGAGTCCTAGGGTCGAGGCACATATCAGTATCAGTTTTGGGGATGAGACCTAGGGTCGAGGCCCACATCAGTATCAGTTTTGGGAATGAGCCCCAGGGTTGAGGCCCACATCATCAATATCACTTTTGGGGATGAGTCCCAGGGTCGAGGCCCACACATCACTATCAGTTTTGAGGATGAGTCCCAGGGTCGAGGCCCACATCAGTATCAGTTTTAAGGATGAGTCCCAAGGTCAAGGCCCACATCAGTATAAGTTTTGGGGATGAGTGTAGGCACTGCATTTTTGCATATATGTCCCGATGATGAGTCTCACATGGAGTCACTTCCTTTTAAGTTGTGAAAGTCGCGGGAAACAGACGTCAAAAGGGAAGAGTCGGAAATTGACATCTTATTGGATTTAATTCGCTTGTTTAGCTTCGGGTTTGCTTGTTGGACCTCCGTTTTAAAACACATCCTTGACCCAAACCCCCGCAAGACACACACCAAGCCCACACACCACCAAACCATACACCAAACCCACCAAAATAAGCCAAAGCCATACGCCCACCTAGCCCAAGCCCATTAAATCACATCTAATAATAATTAAAACATTTAAAACACATGTCAAAAATTAAATCAAATCAAATTAAATTAAATCAAATCCAATTAAATCAAAACAAATCTCATTCCTAAACTAAATGAATAAAATCAAATCTCATAAATCACATTCCTAATTAAATTAAATCACATGCCTAAACTAAATGAAATCAAATCAAATCCCAATAATCATCTTCCTAACTAAAACAAATTACCTCACTAATTAAAGATATCATTTCCTTATGATACACAAATTAAATATTCCCCCCATAATTATAAAATCCTTTGCCTATTCACACAAGGTAAACCCCAACCTTTGCCTATAAAAAAAAGCCTAAACCCAAACTTGAAACCCCTAGCTCATTCTTCATACAGTAGCCAACACAAATAAACCCTTCAAAACAGCCTTCACATAAACACATATTGACCGAATAAATCAACAAATAAACCTTCAACGCATAAACACCCTTCGACAACCCCACTCACGCCATTACCCTCCACAGCAGCCCTCTCTCTCACCATCCACTCACGTTAAAGCCCCCTTCACCATACACTCATGCATTAGTATTGTGGATTGGTGTATCATGTGACTTTCAGATGAATGGAATATGTGTTCTCTCTTGCGGTATATCGGATGGAAACCCAGACCTAAATTCTGTAGCCGAATCCGAATGGACGGTATTGCGGTCTATACTTGGGAGACAACTCCATGTACCACTCGAGACACACACATATTCTGTTTCATCCAACCTTGTGTTTGAGCATGATTTAGTCGTTAGCATGTTATTTATTTATGCATGATTTATTTATTTGGTTTCGCATTAGGAATTTAATTTACGTTTATGTCTAGGTTGTTATTTATTCACGTTTGATAATTTAATATGCTCATGAGATTATTGTGTGTTATCGTGTGTTTGCCGTTATGGTGACTTACTTTTAAGGAATGCAAACTTAGATATAGGTGTTATTTTCATACATGTGAACGTAGAAATAGAATACTCTTGGGAATATATGTTGCGTAGATTTGGTTAAATTATTGCACAAATCCGTTCATTATAAGTGGCATAAGTAAGGGACCATTCCGAACCCAACGATTTGAGGTCTTCCCTTGCGAGGGGTGAGTGCGGCCTTAAATCTTTGTCCCAATTCACACTAGGTGGGTGGCGACTCCATTATTCTCCGGTTTAGTTCCTCCGTGGGCTATTCCGTACTCTCGACTAGGCCGCGAGCCTAGAACAACGTCGCCGATTTCTGTTGTCCTACAGTCTGGCGACTCCACTGGGATAGAGAATCGGCCCCGAAATAATGTCTTGTAGGGACCTTTTGTCATGAGGTATGGGCTTGTTGGGCCATTTAAACTGGGACGAGTCTGTGCTTTTTGGTAATTGGGCCAAAAGCTTCTAAAATGCCAATGGGCCATTTCGTGTTTAGGCATTTTATCATTTGAAGTTGTTTAGCCATGTTATCGCAAAAGTGTAAACATGTTGGGCCTTTTCAACTGGGACAAGTTTGCACCTCGCAATAGTATGATTGAATGCTTTAAAATGATAATGGCCGACTTATACATTCCATGCATGACACACATTTCATGCATCTCATGCAAACACGCATCATGTTTGTACGGGCCAAATTTAGCCCAAGGGCAATTTCGACCTTTTACCTCAGGCCCAAGTTGCCATCACAGATTCATTCTCTCAGGAAGCCCGGATTTAATCTATATCGGCCCAAGGACTCGCAGGCCCATACCAGTACAGATCCAAGGACCCACCGTACGATAACCCATTTACCAACACACCAAACGTACGTCAAATAAACATATTCATAAGTCTCACCTGAAATAACTGATAAAAGGAACTGAAGTCTAACAGGGTAGGGGGAGCTCTCCCACTCACAACTCTGAGACATCCTCAAGCTCAGCACATCTCCGACTGATCGCCCTCACGGCACCCTACTAAGTTCAAGGTAATATCCAACCTTTGACTTCCCACCTTCTACACTCCTTAGTACCTTCACTGACTTGAGCGTCGGAGTGCCCCCGGCACCCACCACACCGGTGGGCAGTACTCCCGCTCACTCTACATCTTTGTTTTGCAGGATCGCAGTGCCCCATCTTGACGAAATCTCGATTGTGGACCTCGGGCGAAAACCAGCATCTACAGTTTGGCGCCCACCGTGGGGCCCTAGCGATTCATAGCATGCAAAGATCTCTCCATCTACGATCCATTCAAACACCCATATTTGTATGGCGTCACGCAACGAGCAGGCTTCAGATCTTATGATCACCAAATTAGCCATCCTCCAAAGATAATTACGAACATTCGAGCATATTTCTTCAACCCCCCAAGGGCCCGAGGCTACGGGTCACCCCAATAATCCTAATAATCTGACCTGATATCTTAGAAGCATTCAACAATGGGGGAAGCGGTAATCCGCCATCAGACGACCATCCACAAAATCACCAAAAAAGAAGCCACATCCCTCCAAAAAACCGATCACAATTAGTTATTTCCTCCATGCGAAAGGAAATGCAAGAGTTCAAAAGAGCAATTCTCTCCAATCTTTCTGAAGTCAAACTACCAATATGGAAAAGCCGAGCCGAGATAGCATCTGACTACGTAGAAGGATCGTTATCAATATCTTACTACATTTGAAGATTTTCTTCATACGACATAGATGAATCTCAATCTCCTTTATACGATATAGAGGTTGTGTCATCTTCTTCAAACAACATGAGAGGATTGACATCTCCTCCAGGTGTCATGAAAGGTTACATGAAATGAGTGTCTTCAATTATAGACTCCACTCGACCATAGTCTCATAGACCTACATCAAGTTCAAGGCGCCTCCCTTCAATGGAACTATATTTCCTACCATCTACCTCACGTGATGAAGCGATGTGTTTGGCATGAGGATTATATCCCAGTCCTCGGTACCCAATTGAAGTCTTGGCATGGACATCCCAGTCAACATTACCAGGTATGGCTTGAATTTTTTTTTTTTTTTAATGTCCCAGTCGACATGAGAAAGTCATAGGGACTTGTAATAGATGTCATAGTTGGTATTGCAATTTATTGTATGCTATGGGTGTCCCAGTGCACACAACAATTTACAACTAGGTAATGGTTATGGATGGCTCAGTCGACATTCACAATGTCTGGCATATAACTTGTTAGGAATGCCCTGTCCCAATTGGTATTACTTTATGTAGCTTGTCACTTGCTAAAGATTCCACTTGACACCACATATAATGAGCCTTGACACCTATTTATAACTCCATCCGACAATACATGAATTGAGCAGCCAATTTGTCGGATCAAAAACATCTCCCACAAAGAAACAGCCCTGAGTAGTTACCAAATAGAAACTAGCTACAAAAAGCATCGGCAGGCCCAACATAAGCCCATTAGCACATTCCGCTTGGTCCCCTCATCCATGAACGACAATACATGAATTGAGTAGCCAACTTGTCGGATCAAAAACAGCTCCCACAAAGAAACAACCCTGAGTAATTACCAAACAAGTCCAACGAACCATGCCCTCCAATCAATTGTCAAAACCTGACCATTAGCAACAAGGAACATCCCAAAACAAAGAAATGAGACAGCCCAAAAAACTTAGCAGCCCACGAACAGCAGGTCAACCCACAAACCAAAACCAAAGCACGACAGCCCACTAGCAGGACAAGACCCAAAAACACGGATGAAAAGCCCAACAAACCAAGCGAAGACACCCAAACTTTGATTGAGACCCAAACAGCAATGCCAAACTCCCACATCGCCTAGTGAAAGAGGATCAGATTGAGACTGGAAACAAACTCAATCCCACATCGTCTATTGGAGCCGACATACACGCCTCCATTAGCACATCCTTACAAGCACAATACATCTTGGAAATATTAGTGGTACCTTGCTCCATGTGTAGACATGCGTTGAGCCTTCATTCGACACTAGCAAGGCAGCCACACGCTAGTCTACACGCAAGGCTTATAGTGACAGATTGGTGTCGAGTACGGTTATTAAGAACTAGCTTGAACAATTGGTTGGTGAAGGGTCCGACACAAAGAATCCAGCATTTGGGCCTATCCAACATTTGGGCCAAGGATTTTTGCATACAAATTATATTCTCTTTCTCGAATATTTTGTATTCAGAAATACCCTTTATAGTCAGCTTTTATCCGGAATTGATACCGTTGACTGAGAGAAATCCTTTCGACTCAAAAAAAAAAAATATATATATATATATATATATTGTCGGATGGAGTTATTCCTTAAACTCTTGAGCCTACAACAGCGAGTGGGCTGGCTTCATGAGGCCTGGCCCATGAGCGCATGTTGCAGCAACATTTGAACACTTACTTTAGTTCAGATGATGGGAGAAACATGTACCTGTGTTGCAGAATTCGACCAATCAAACTTCTGGTCTCCATGGATTTAATGGTCGCATCCATGCTCCACCACTACCTCTTCTAGCATACATCACACATCTTTTTCCCATATTACAGAAGTTGATAGAGACAACTTGGATATGTTTTGATAGTTATTTTGAGAATAATTTAACAGCTCCTCCTTCAATTGGCAATTGAGGCGTCTAAGGACCCCAAAAGCAACTTTACTATCCTCAATCAAGACTCACACACTACAGACCAGACCCATGCCACACAAATCCACAAGACTTCAGACAGCTCCATGTGCATGTCGAATGGCGCAAATAAAGGCTTGGCAATGAGTGAATATGTCATTCGATAAGACAAAAGTAAAAGCCTGACACTATGAGAGACTAATATGCAAGCGAAGCATTCGACGGATGCGCCACACAGGACACAAATAAAGGCTGGGCATTAAGATGGATGGCCATCGACCAACGGTACATAGAAAAATTACCATCTCTTCCTCAGACGACATGAAAGACTCTCTTGTGCCTTTATCAATGTGTGGTCAACTTAAAACATAAGACGAGAAAACATCCCTCATAGACTCATGTCGAGTCAAGTTGTAGACATGGATTACACATGTCATATGAATTATACCTTTCTGGACTCATCAAGTCCAGTCGACCGGGGACATCCCCCATGGACTCATGTCGAGTCAAGTTGTAGACATGGATTATACATGTCGTATGACTAATATCTTCCTGGATTCATCAAGTCCAGTCGACCGGGGACATCCTCCATGGACTCATGTCGAGTCGAAATTGTAGACATGGATTACACATGTCAAGTGAATTATATCCTGAATCTTCATCTAGATCAGTTGACCGGGGACATCCCCCATAGACTCATGTCGAGTCAAGTTATAGACATAGACTACACGTGTCTTATTAGTTATATCTTCCTGGCTTTGTCAAGTCCAGTCGACCGGGGACATCCCCCATAGACTCATGTCGAGTCAAGTTGTAGACATGGATTACATATGTCGTATGAATTATACTTTCCTGGACTCATCAAGTCCAGTCGACCGGGGACATCCCCCATAGACTCACGTCGAGTCAAAGTTGTAGACATGGATTACACATGTCGTATGACTTATGTCTTCCTGGATTCATCAAGTCCAGTCGACCGGGGACATCCTCCATGGACTCATGTCGAGTCGAAATTGTAGACATGGATTACACATGTCAAGTGAATTATATCCTGAATCTTCATCTAGATCAGTCGACCGGGGACATCCCCCATAGACTCATGTCGAGTCAAGTTATAGACATAGATTACACTTGTCTTATGAGTTATATCTTCCTGGCTTTGTCAAGTCCAGTCGACCGGGGACATCCCCCATAGACTCATGTCGAGTCAAGTTGTAGACATGGATTACACATGTCGTATGAATTATACCTTCCTCGACTCATCAAGTCCAGTCGACCGGGGACATCCACCATGGACTCATGTCGAGTCAAGTTGTAGACATGGATTATACATGTCGTATGACTTATATCTTCCTAAATTCATCAAGTCCAGTCGACCGGGGACATCCCTCATAGACTCATGTCGAGTCAAGTTGTTGACATGGATTACACATGTCGTATGAATTATACCTTCCTGGACTCATCAAGTCCAGTCGACCGAGGACATCCCCCATAGACTCACGTCGAGTCAAAGTTGTAGACATGGATTACACATGTCGTATGACTTATATCTTCCTGGATTCATCAAGTCCAGTCGACCGGGGACATCCTCCATGGACTCATGTCGAGTCGAAATTGTAGACCTGGATTACACATGTCAAGTGAATTATATCCTGAATCTTCATCTAGATCAGTCGACCAGGGACATCCCCCATAGACTCATGTCGAGTCAAGTTATAGACATAGATTACACGTGTCTTATGAGTTATATCTTCATGGCTTTGTCAAGTCCAGTCGACCGGGGACATCCCCCATAGACTCATGTCGAGTCAAGTTGTAGACATGGATTACACATGTCGTATGAATTATACCTTCCTGGACTCATCAAGTCCAGTCGACCGGGGACATCCCCAATGGACTCATGTCGAGTCAAGTTGTAGACATGGGATACACATGTTGTATGACTTATATCTTGACATTCATCTTTTTCAATCGATTGGGTATTTCCCCAATGGCTCCAGTAGAGTCAAGCTCATGACTTGACATTCATTTGATTCAGTCAGTAGGCAGCATCAATGCTCGAGTATGCCAACATACTATGGCCTCGTCCCAAGTGACACACGCATCAAGTACTCTCCAAAGTCAAGGACTCATTGACTTAGAGAGTATGGGACAAACTGTACGGGCCAAATTTAGCCCAAGGGCAATTTCGACCTTTTACCTCAGGCCCAAGTTGCCATCACAGATTCATTCTCTCAGGAAGCCCGGATTTAATGTATATCGGCCCAAGGACTCGCAGGCCCATACCAGTACAGATCCAAGGACCCACCGTACGATAACCCATTTACCAACACACCAAACGTACGTCAAATAAACATATTCATGAGTCTCACCTGAAATAACTGATAAAAGGAACTGAAGTCTAACAGGGAAGGGGGATCTCTCCCACTCACAACTCTGAGACATCCTCAAGCTCAGCACATCTCCGACTGATCGCCCTCACGGCACCCTACTAAGTTCAAGGTAATATCCAACCTTTGACTTCCCACCTTCTACACTCCTTAGTACCTTCACTGACTTGAGTGTCGGAGTGCCCCCGGCACCCACCACACCGGTGGGCAGTACTCCGCTCACTCTACATCTTTGTTTTGCAGGATCGCAATGCCCTATCCTGACGAAATCTCGATTGTGGACCTCGGGCGAAAACCAGCATCTACAGTTTGGCGCCCACCGTGGGGCCCTAGCGATTCATAGCATGCAAAGATCTCTCCATCTACGATCCATTTAAACACCCATATTTGTATGGCGTCACGCAACGAGCAGGCTCTAGATCTTATGATCACCAAATTAGCCATCCTCCAAAGATAATTACGAACATTCGAGCACATTTCTTCAACCCCCCAAGGGCCCGAGGCTACGGGTCACCCCAATAATCCTAATAATCTGACCTGATATCTTAGAAGCATTCAACAATGGGGGAAGCGGTAATCCGCCATCAGACGACCATCCACAAAATCACCAAAAAAGAAGCCACATCCCTCCAAAAAACCGATCACAATTAGTTATTTCCTCCATGCGAAAGGAAATGCAAGAGTTCAAGAGAGCAATTCTCTCCAATCTTTCTGAAGTCAAACTACCGATATGGAAACGCCGAGCCGAGATAGCATCTGACTACGTAGAAGGATCGTTATCAATATTTTACTACATTTGAAGATTTTCTTCATACGACATAGATGAATCTCAATCTCCTTTATACGATATAGAGGCTGTGTCATCTTCTTCAAACAACATGAGAGGATTGACATCTCCTCCATGTGTCATGAAAGGTTACATGAAATGAGTGTCTTCAATTATAGACTCCACTCGACCATAGTCTCATAGACCTACATCAAGTTCAAGGCACCTCCCTTCAATGGAACTATATTTCCTACCATCTACCTCACGTGATGAAACGATGTGTTTGGCATGAGGATTATATCCCAGTCCTCGGTACCCAATTGAAGTCTTGGCATGGACATCCCAGTCAACATTACCAAGTATGGCTTGAATTTTTTTTTTTATTTTTTAATGTCCCAGTCGACATGAGAAAGTCATAGGGACTTGTAATAGATGTCATAATTGGTATTGCAATTTATTGTATGCTATGGGTGTCCCAGTGGACACAACAATTTACAACTAGGTAATGGTTATGGATGGCTCAGTCGACATTCACAATGTCTGGCATATAACTTGTTAGGAATGCCCTGTCCCAATTGGTATTACTTTATGTAGCTTGTCACTTGCTAAAGATTCCACTCGACACCCCATATATCATTTTATTCAAGGGCCACAACATACATCATTTTACAATACATGTATTTTTTATCTATTCAAAGGCCACAACATGCATCACTCCATAATAATCATGCAAACGAAACTCAATAAATAATAAAATACAACTGTAAATGGATGTGAAAAATACCCTCAGGTCTAACCTTTTTTGTCGACTTTCGGACTCGCGTTTCACGGAGATCGGAAGGGTTAAATTTCCTCAACTTTTCTGGTTCACTGGTTTGCATTTCACCTCGTTGTTTCACTGCTCAAGCTACTGTTTTGACTCCGTTTTGCTGCTATTTTGCTGTCGTATTTTGGTCACTGTGTTTGGTAATTTAGGCTACTCTTTTGGGTGTTTTGGAGGAATGTTTGTGCAGTTTTTTCTGATTATTTTAAGGATTAAAAGTGTAGTTTTTTTTGTTACTGGTTTAGGTGTTTTCTGGACTGTTTTAAGGGTATTAGCTGTTTTTTTGGTGGTGGGAAAAGGTGTAGTTTCAGTGGTTAAACAGTGTAGTTTTTTGGACTGTAGTGAGGTGATTTGGTGGGCAGGTAGGGGCTTTTTGCAGGGGGTTTTATGGTGGTTTAGGGGTGTATTTAAGGCTGTTCTGGCGTGAGTTAGTGGGCTGTGAAGGTGGCTTAAGTTGCGTCAAATGGGGCTGTGTTTAGTGGCTTAGGCGTGAAGGGAGTAGGGTGAGGGAAAAAGGTTGATGGTATTCACGGCAATTAGGCTTGGAGAAGTCTTTGTGGCGTGCAAGAGAGGGCTTGGATGTGTGTCTTGGGCATGAATTGTGAGAGATTAGAGAGGGGGTTGGCTTTGGTTTTGGGTTGTTTTATAGACAAGGGTTAGGGCTAAGTGTTGGTTTGGTGAGTGGGTTTGAGCCAAGGTTAAATGGTTCTGGGTTTTTTAGGCTAAATGTGCTTTAAAACGGAGGTCCAACGAGCGAGCTTGGAGCTAAACATGCGGATAAAATTTAACAAAATACCGATTCCCTTCTGACAACCATTTCCCGCAACTTCCTCGACTAAAAAGGTAGTGCCTCCAATGAGACTCATCATAGGGACTCACATGCAAAAATGCAATGCCTACAGTCGCCCCCACTTTGATATGACTTGTGCAGTGTGTGACTTTGAACAATCCTATCAAAGTTATGCAAAGCATTTATACTTACCTAGCTCGCCAGCTGTTGCTTAACTTACTTGTTATCCTGAGATGCTTTGAACTTTGGGCTTTATTCCCGAACTGCGTTGAGAGAGAGCTTTATTCTCCTGGGCTTTTTTCCCGAGCTGTTTTGCAAGTGGGCTTTATTCCTCTAGGCTTTGTTCCCGAACTATGTAGAGATATGGCTTTATTCCTCTGGGCCTTATTCCCGAGCTGTGTTAAGACAGAGCTTTATTCTCCTGGGCTGTATTCCCGAAATGTGCTGAGAGAGAGCTTTATTCTCCTGGGCTGTATTCCTGAACCGTGCTGAGAGAGAGCTTTATTCTCCTGGGCTGTATTCCCGAACTGTACTGAGAGAGAGCTTTATTCTCCTGGGCTGTATTCCCGAACCGTGCTGAGAGAGAGCTTTATTCTCCTGGGCTGTATTCCCAAACCGTGCTGAGAGAGAGCTTTATTCTCCTGGGCTGTATTCCCGAACAGTACTGAGAGAGAGCTTTATTCTCCTGGGCTTTATTCCCGAACTGTGCTAAGAGAGAGTTTTATTCCTCTGGGCTGTATTCCCGAATTATGTTGACTGTGGGCCTGGTTCCCGAACTGTACTGATTGAAGGCTTTATTCCCTGGGCCTTGTTCCCGAACTGTACTGAATGTGGGCTTTATCCCCGAACTGAGCTGACTGTGGGCTTTGTTCCTGAATTGTACTGAATGTGGGCTTTGTTTCTGAATTATACTGAATGTAGGCTTTATCCCCGATCTGAGCTGACTGTGGGTTTGTTCCTGAATTTCACTGAATGTGGGCTTTGTTCCTGAATTATACTGAATGTGGGCTTTATCCCCGATCTGAGCTGACTGTAGGCTTTGTTCCTGAATTGCACTGAATGTGGGCTTTGTTCCTGAATTATACTGAATATAGGCTTTGTTCCAGAATTATACTGAATGTGGGCTTTATCCCCGATCTGAGCTGACCGTGGGCTTTGTTCCTGAATTGCACTGAATGTGGGTTTTGTTCCTGAATTATACTAAATGTGGGCTTTATCCCGGATCTGAGCTGACTGTGGGCTTTGTTCCTGAATCGATACTGATATGGGCCTCAACCATGAGACTCGTCCCCAAGCTACTGATAATGACATGGGCCTCGCCCCCAGATTGCCATACCCGGTAAGACTGATACTGATAATGACGTGGGCCTCGCCCCCAGATTGCCATACCCGGAAAGACTGCTACTGATAATGATGTGGGCCTCGCCCCCAGATTGCCATACCCGGCAAGACTGATACTGAAACTAATGTGGTCCCCGCCCTCAGAGTGCCATACCCAAAACTCAAACTCAAATTGGCCTCAACCCTGGGATTATTACCCGAATCCGATACTGTGCTTTTCCCCGTTTCTGATTAGCTTGTTCTTTGCCGCTTTCTTTTTTATTCTTGAAAACCTGTGGTTGATGGTGTTCACAGGAATTAGGCTTGGAGAAGTCTTTGTGGCGTGCAAGAGAGGGCTTGGATGTGTGTCTTTGGCGTGAATTGTGAGAGATTAGAGAGGGGGTTGGCTTTGGTTTTGGGTTGTTTATATAGACAAGGGCTAGGGCTAAGTGTTGTGTTGGTTTGGTGAGTGGGTTTGGGCCAAGGTTAAATGGTTCTGGGTTTTTTAGGCTAAAGGTGCTTTAAAATGGAGGTCCAACAAGCGAGCTTGGAGCTAAACATACGGAAAAAATTTAACAAAATACCGATTCTCTTCCGACAATCGTTTCCCGCAACTTCCTCGACTAAAAAGGTAGTGCCTCCAAATGAGACTCATCATAGGGACTCACATGCAAAAATGAAATGCCTACAACTGTGATAATAATGGAGCCATTCCACAAGCAAAGGAACCGATGGCGCATCAGAAATCGAAGATAATATAGAAGACCCGCTTACCAAGACAATTCCTTTCAAGTTATTTGATAATCATTTGGAGTCGATGGGTATGAGGTACAATCGATATTGGCACTAAAACAAGTGGGAGAATTTGTTGGGATTGGTACTCAAAGCATCAATTTCTTTTATATTTCCCTGTAAATACTTATATAAATATTTTATTATGAATAAAATAAGCAGTTTCTATAATATAATATCTATTTATATATGGTAAAGACGTAATTGACCTTAGAATGAATAGTTATGATACAGTTGCTAAAGCGTCGCAACTGACATTGAGTTGTATCATAACAGTATCATTTCTTTAACAGGTCCTGGTCAAGGTTTATATTACTTGCTCAGTAAGTAAACCCACTGAGATCGGTATATGTCCTATATTGGAATCTTGGATTTCAATGGTTGATTCTCAATGAACCATGAGTCTCGGAGACTCGTATAGACATGTATGTGTTTATATCGGATAAACATTGAACGACTCACTGAAGATTCTTAATGTATGCTACACCAACATCAATAAGAATCTTCTCGGGTTGAGTAGCATAGTGATTCTTTGACTTGAGATACCACTGTGGATATATGAGATATCCTCCACACTTTGATGGTAGTCACGTCACAAACCTATTTAGGTCAGACATCCGCCTGTTCGTTGGGTGTAGACTGACCTCAGAATATCCAGTGTCTGTTAAGAAAGAATCTGTCAGATCTGTGTACAGAGCATAGATATTCAATATGGAATTAGAAATCTGTTCAATCCATTGGCCTGCGGTACACTGTAGAAGTGAGTTCTAAGTGTTATTAAGGGATTACTAATAGAAGCATCAATGTGATATATCTATAGAGATTTGACGTTTATATCTATATCTCAGGAATAATCTGGATACCTGTGACAGATGGATTATACGTATGCAATGAACTCGACCTGTATGGTTCAATGAGTTTATATGTGGTTGTCATAATTTACGGATGGGTAGATTATGGACAAGAAATTAGATTTCGTGATGGATATGCTTGAAACTAGAAAGTCTCACTAATGAAATATACTCGTAGAGCACTAGGGTAATTTTTATAAATAATATTGATTATTTATAAATCGTTTAATTGTTAAACAAAAGATACATGCGAATGGAATTTGTGGTTATTTCCTAATTAATGTTTATTTGTATTTAATATATGATTTTATTAAATACTCAATAATTAATTGTCAAATTAGGGTATTTGATACATATCATTAATATATGTATATGGATTATTTAAAGAAAATATAATACATATATTTGGATATTTATATTTAAATTATTATTTAATTATTTAATTGTTAAATAATTAAAGTAATTGAAAATATAAATTATCTAAGTTAATATTTTGGTTAGGAAATATCTTAGTGTAAATGATCAACTCTTACATTTATGTTAAAGGTGTTAAAATGGCATTAGACTTCTTTATTTTTGGTTTGAAAATTGAAAATATTTTTTCATTTTTCTAATGCAAAATTCGGCCAACCCTAATAATATATAAGGGTTATGTATTTTCATATGCTTCACACAAAGTGTTAAACCTCCAAATTACAAAAGAAATATTGAGAGAAAAAAAGTGATGAACAAAGTAAGAAATTAAAGAACGATTAAGGATTTGTAAGTTTTTTCAACTTTTCTCCAACTAGAAATTTTTTTAGTGTTCTTAGCTACAACATGTGATGCTTGGTTGTTTCTGTACTTTTATAGTTTTGTAATAAAATGGTTGAAGGTATGAATGAAAGATGTATGCATGTATATTTAATAAAAGTATGCTTGTAAATGGTGTATAAGCACACTTTTGATCATTTGATGATCTTGTTGATATTATAGAGTTGTTAGGCCACTCATTGATGACCTAGAATTGTTCTTGAGTTGTTTCAAAGTGGTGAGACTTTTTTGGTGTTTTAGAGATTAGATTAAAGTGTTGGATTTGGTTAATTTTGGTTAATTTTATAAATTGGATTAATTTAAAAAATTAGGATTCATACCTCAATCAAAATTAAGGATTTTCATATATGTGTTGTATTATGATGTATATAAGCTATACAAATCATTTTTTATTGATTGGAAATCATCTAGACTTGTTTTTAACAAATTGGACAAAATACACAAAGTTCAAACTTGTTGGGCCTCTCGGCAATTCGGAGGATTTTGGGGATTTTTTTATGAAGTGTATTTTGATGTATATGATATGTGTAAATCATTTTGGTAGTGATTTGAAATCACTTAAATTTTTATTCGATAAATTAGGACTAAAATGATAAAAATGCAAATATTTGGGGTCTCACGACAATTAAGGAAAAATTATGTATTTTGGGTAAAAACTAAATTTTTTAGCATTGAGTAATTAAAATAAATTAGTTCATTTTAATTGCCCAAGAAAAATTATTGAAATCAGAGAAATTTAATTTTTTACATTTCGTTGCTTTACATGGTATCCCTAAAAACCCCTACAGTTTGAGTCTACATGGTCGAGTACAGAGGTTCAACATAGTCGGAGTCCAAGTGAAGTCGCATGTCAGTCATTAGTAATGTAAGAGTCTTTGAAATATGTTAAAATGTCCATGTATAGAATTGTAAAGTGTGATATTATTGAGTATACAATTTATGAGTATTAAATTGTATTTCATGATATTGAGTTGGGCAATGGTCCATATGCATAAGTTTATGTTTGAGATGAGGTTAGTAATATTGTTCATAGTTAGAAAGTTAGATGCTCAGGGGGATAGGATGGCCTATTTCGTGCCGGTGGCACCTCCTAGAGGGGGATGTTACAAAGATGGTATCAGAGCATGGTCTAGGGAGTCAGTGACTGTAATAGGTAGAGTGTTGGGGTCTTGTATACTTACTATGCCCGGGGTACTCGTATGCGAGGCACTACCTTTCCAGTATCCGATCCTCGAGTACGTCCTCAAGTCCTATAGACTGTTTAGTAAGAAATTCCCAAGCTATTCGAATATTCTTTCTTATGAAAGTAACCATACTTCTTGTCCAAGTTGAAAATCCTTCTGTAATTATCGTGAATTACTACCAGAAGTTCAAAATAAGTTATGAGAATAAATAGTAAGGTTTTGAGAATATTCAGTCAATGAAATGGGAAAAGAAAGCTTTAAGAAAAGTAAGAAATGATGTATCGATGCTTAAAGCAACCAAAGACAATAATGTTGGACAAAATGACCCATAGCGTCACTATTTGCACAGATCATTGTGTTGTTGTAGCAAATTGACTATGTGACAAGGAAATTGCACTCTCATCATTTGTGATTAGATCACCATAAATATATAAATGAAGAGAGGTCTCTATGATTAGTTCCTGGACTGAGAATGATATGAGACAGTATCAGTCCCCGAATGATTAATCATTAAATATCCCTAGCCGTAGTATTATCGAGACTGGACATCGATAATGTGGAATAGGCTAGTATTGCACTTGTGTGCGTTGTGAGGGTACAACGACATAGTTCTCATATATTTAAGTATTGGATACTTATGCAAGTGCGATAGGAGGTCGTGTTTCACCGATGGTACGGGAAACAGCTTCGCTCTGGATAGACCCCTCGGAATCCCATTGGTATTATGACTATGTGTCTATGGGAGGCCGAAATCAAGGTAGGTGTGTATAGTCTTAACCTGAGACTTACATCGCTAATACTTACGATAATCGATAAACTTTAGTCTTTGTGGTACAGGCTTTAACCGGTTCTGCGTACCCACTTCTGGGTTTATCAGAAAGTCGTAGTGTATTGGGTGTGATGTCGAGACAGAAGTGTCACTTCAGTCATTATGGAGATGATGTCACGCAGGATACGGTACTAGTGCTCTTGAGTGTTGCGCAACCAATCGGGATATTGTGACCAGGTCATAACTATCCGATTATAGAGACTATGTTACCAGACATCCGATATGTGCTTCGGACGGGGCAGACACTTATCCAGCCCCAGCCCTAGCACGTGACTATCTGATACTGGGCCGATGCACACAATACATTAGTATACTACGCTTGATACAGATCTTTGATATTCTTAAATGGATATGTCCGGAGAATTGGGAAGACTTGGTGCTTTGCTAGGAGTCGACCTTGTCTCGTAAATCGGTAGAACGTAGTACTTGGTACGTACGTGAATTTGATTTAGGCATAATTCAATTGGATTGAATTTGATTTAGGCATAATTTCCCTCTTTGGCCGAGACATTAAAAGCATGTAATGGGTTTGATTTTTCAATTTGTGTGTTGGACATATAATAATGAATTGAGTATGATTAATTGGACTAATATTGTGTTTTGGAATGTTGATTTAGTTGATTAATCATATAATGCACTTTAGGTAATTTAATTGGAAATTTGGAATTTTTGGAATTAAATTATTGGGCTTAAAATTGGATTTGGGCCTCTTTAAGTTGTTATTGGGTTTATTGGACTTTGTTGTACAAAGTTGGTTTAGGCCAAAATTGGTTGGATCCAATTAGGCCCAAAACCGCTTCCAAAAGGCCCAAATGCGACTAATTAACCTTTAAAGTTTAATTGGGCCTAATGGGCCAAAATTAATTTAAAGGCTTATGGGGTAACTCCCGGATTGGACTTTGGTTGCGGGTTTGACCCGAGTTGACCAAAAGTCCAAGCCTTGAAGAAATTAATTAAAAGCCCATTGGACTTTAATTAAATTAATATTGGATATTAATCGGGCTTTGAGACCCGTAACGATTAAATTTGGAATTTAAGTCGTAAAGGTTTATTTTATAAAGTGTAATATTTAATTTGGAATTAAATAATGAATTATAATTAAATGCGTATTAAATTGGATTTAATTATGTAATTTAATTTAATTCGTAGAAATCGTACTTTGAGTACGTGTTCGCAAAAACGAGTTTGACTCGAACAAAATCAAATCGTTGTTTGAACATTGGATGATCACTAATTATCAAGATTAATTAATTTGATTAGATTGATTGATAACATGCTTGTATGAATACATGGTTGTGATGTTTGAATAATGTATATCAGATGGATATTAGCCGGATGAGGCGATTTTAGAAATGTTGTAATAAATTTGATTTATTAATTGGACCTGCGTGTCCAGCCTTATCACCTCATATTCTTTGTATTCTCTTCTCACCTATTCCCCTCTATGTATATGAGGTTTCTTTAGAAGTGTAGTGTAACGGGTAGAAGAAATATTAGTGCTAGCGGGAGAGAGAAAGTGAGAGATTTGATCTAGGATCAATGTAAAATATCCATCCGCATATCATTATTATTTTATTTCATACTCGCTTTATTATGTGTTTAGAATGCATGCTTAAGGGTGTATGATGATGAGACCTTAACAAGATAATTAAATTGGTATCCAATTTGCACGCGAAAAGCCCTCATAAAATATCATGCGTCATTTCCTTCCATTGAGTGATTCTTGCTCAAGATCCTAGATTGGCATGGGTTGTTGGCCAAAGTCAAGCCCTTGTCCATCGAAGATGTGTTTGAATCACGAGGCTTTGTTCCATATCGGTGTCGTGTGTCCAAGTTGTGGTTTGTTGGCCAAAGTCAAGACCACTTCTTGTCCATTGACATTGATTACGAAGCTTCCATGTCAATGGGTCCGCGCTTGACTGGGATCACTAGGTTTGTTGTGCCAAAGCCAAGGCCTAGTTGATTCAGAGGAAAAAGGTTAGGGTATACATTCGATGTATAGGCATATATAAGATATATGTTTGGGACTTGGATGTCCACCTACTGGATCTAGGAGTTGGATGAGATCCAATTGATCTTAGAGATCTACCTAGTTAATTATCATACAATTGTTGGCCAAAGTCAAGATTGTGTGATATTTAACGGGATCCTAGCCCACTAGGAAACACGGTTTCCCGAGTACTCGACAGAGGGTTAGAGGCTCGACGAAAAATAGTGGGAGGCAAGAATTGAATTTGCAATACTCGTTCAATTACTCGCCATACGCGCTCATTTAAATTATTTCGTCATTAGATTAAATGTTAGTTGGACTAATATTTAAATTGTTGTTTTTATAAACAGTTAGACTGTATTATACTTGATTATATATAATTGGATTATATTAATCAATATATTTGAATAATTAATTTCAGTTTACAGTTGATTTTATAATTGGATTATAGTAATCAATGTAATTGAGTTAATTAATTTGGATTATATTTGATTATATAGTTGGACTATTATAATCATTATAATATATATAGTACCACTAATCGTTGATTAAATAGTTGAACTATTGTAATCAAGATAAAATTGAAAAGTTGGATATTTAAAATATAATCTGGGATTAAAATATTTTAAATGATTTAATTTTCAAATTGGGAATAAATAATAGGTTACTTTATTTGATAAAATAACTTATTATACCTTAAGCCCAAAATTAAGCAATAAGTAGAGCATAAATCTTTGGAAGATTTATGTTATGATGACTTTAATGCTTAATTTAATATACTTGTCATAAATCTAATTTTAGATTTAAGAAGTATTAAAATTGCATTTATAATTCTTGGAGAATTAATTGACTATTCTAGAGGAGATAAAGTCAAAGTTTGCAATTGGGCATGTAGCACGAGGTGCACATCGTTTCGATAGTCTAAAAACCCAAGGCTTGGCCTAAGGTTTCTGAAATATTGAAAAGGATAATTGACATATCCCAAAGTGACTACCATTTGGATATGGAAGACACGAAGGAATTAAAGAAAGGGCGAGGCTCTAACTTTAAAAATATTTGTCAAAGTTATGTTCACTACTAGTATTGAAATTGGATTTTAAATACTTAGTGTGGTACATAAAATATATGTATTGATGTTCAGAATCCGCTATGAGCTGGATACTGACTTCAAGCCGAGATTTATCTGCGAATCGGAAACAGGACAAAAGTCGCTGTTTCGACCGTAGATACCTAAGTTTAGGAACTACCCTTCGGGTGTGTACTTAAATTAGGAACTGTTATAATGTAACTAGTTTGACTAGAGACATTATCTCTATATCAGTGTTTAATCCGTTGCGGATAAAACCTTTATATTATAGAACACTAAGTGTTTTATTATATAAAGATGATACTGAGATAAATACATTAGATGTAAATAACAGAATTTATATTTTGAATATAATAAAATCTCTCAAACATATAAAATGACAAATAAATAGCTCAAATTGATTTGATCAATAGAGACTTATTTGTGGCATTGTTGTCTAGGACACAATTTAACGAGACTCGTATATCCACACTTTTGAAGAGTGGGTACTAGGACTGATTTGACTATTCAAATAAGGTCTGCGAATCTAGTTTATTAGGTAAAGTACCTAAAATACTATTTACTTGGTAATAGTAAAAGGGCCACCGATCTGTTAGCCCTATTCATGGTGAAGTTAGTGGGCCCATATCTAGCTAGGCTAGATGTGAACATGAATATTTCGTGACCTTAACGGATGTGGCATCACGTCACGTTATGGTTATGTGTTTCTTTTGAAGAACACAAATCAGAAACTTTTAGAGTTTCGACACGAAATAGACAAACAGATCGGCTATAGTATTATACCGTCACGGTAAGACCGTAATGGAAAATACTTAAGCAATAAGTTTCTTATATACTTGAAAGAGTATGGTATTCTTTCAAATGAGGACTCCTCCCGGAACACGTCAAAGTGACGGTGTTTCCGAACGGATTAACCGAATCATGTTAGACATGATAAGGCTAATCATGAGTCGCTCTGAGCTACCATTTCCTTCAACGGATAAGTTTTAACAGTGCAATAACTTATTTAGAATAAGGTTCCATATAATATCTGTTTGACAGATGTCATATTAGATATGAACGGGAAAGAACCGGGTTTCTCATTCCTGACTATTTGGGATGCTAGGCATATGTTTGGATAATACCAAACTAAAACCCAAATTGGATAAGTGCCAAATAGGTTATCCTAAGGGAAACCATAAGTATAGTACTTATAAATCTCACATGAGAACAATGTGATTGTTGCTCACCATACGGTTTTTCCTGAGAGGAATACCGATATGCAGTGGTCAGTGGGAGGATAGTGATACTCGATGAAAATCGGAGTAATACTGTTCAAGGCACGAAGTCCTTAATGGAACACAAATAGTTCATCTATGATGAATCTATACCATTAATCTTCGAGTACACAAGAATCGCGTAGATCAGAGAGAGTCAGAAAACACCTGGGGTATGGGTTTCTGATCTCACCTCATAAAGATGTTAATCTTTTAAGGTACACCAACTGATTACGTATGAGGTAGTGATACAAGGTATCGACTCCCTATTATGACAAAGTGTCATGAGTCCAAAATGGATTCCATGTATATCAACAGGTTGGGATACTAGTTGATGTACCATAAGGCATTGTGCCTATTGGTACTTTATAAGTCTTCAAGGAAGACATACATGGAAGGCAACATACCAACGTACTAAGCTAGGCTTGTATAGAAAAAGGTAGAGTTATCAACATTGTGTTGATTACGACGAAACCTTTTACCTGTTGCCATTGTAAATCCATTTGGATAATGCTTGCTAAAGCTGTGTATTTCATTTATGAAATATGACAGCTTAACGGAAAATCGCTTTCCTGAAAAGGAAACCTTTCGGAGGATGTTTATACATCCTGTCGGTTTTATCGTACCATAACAAGCAAACAAGGTTTGCAGGTTATTCGATCCATGTTTGGATTGAAGCAAGCATAGGTTCTAGGAATTGTCGTTTTGATGTAATCATAATGGTTTATGATTTGACTCAAAACGAAATGATTCTTGTGTATATAAAAGGGTTAGTGGGAGTGCACTGATGAATGTCATGTAAAATAATGATATTATGTCATTTCTTGGAAATGAAATTCCCATAAAGCAATCGGTGAAAGCTTGGCTTTCATAAGAAATTCTCCGTAGAATTCTGGGGAGTAACAACCTTTATTCAAGGAATAAAGATCTACTGGGATAGATTTGGAGTTGTTAACACTCTCTGGGAAATTGTACATTTAAAATGTACTTGATTGGTGTCTCATACGCTTCGAGCATATGGAGTCACAATCGGGTAAATCCAAGTGATAGTCACTGGATTGAAGTTAAGAACATCTGTTAGTATCTTAGAGAACTAAAGATGCTGTCTTAAACTATGGAGAAGGAGAACTTGAAGTGACTAGGATCACTGCTGCAAGTTTCCAAACCGGTAAATACTGCGGTACTATAAAGTTTGAATAACGGGACAGTAAGCTGGAAATATTCCGAGCAAGATAACTGTTGCCGAATTAACAACAAATGCGGATTATTGCTGCAGCTGAGGCAGCAATAGAAGCCATTTGGATCGATAATAAATCTAATTAGATTAGATATAGTTCTTTTAGCAGCTGAGCTAGGTCAGCACAGGCTAAGGAATTAAGGTCTCATCGACGATCCAGATATACTTCTATATATATCATCTGATTCGTTCGGATCATACATCGTGGCGATGTGATGATCGTATAAATCGCGTCAGAAGATAATTACGCAAATCCGCTGACGAAAATCTTTCTCAGCAATTTGAGCGAACCGTACATAGTTCGGGTGTGGGACACTCGAGTGACTGGCTATGTGCCAAGTGGGAGATTGTTGGATAATATGACCCATAGCGTCACTATTTGTACAGATCACGGTGTTGTTGTACAAATTAACTATGTGACAAGGAAATTGCACTCTCATCATTTGTGATTAGATCACCATATATGTATAAATGAAGAGAGGTCCATATGATTAGTTCCTGGATTGAGATGATATGAGACAGTATCAGTCCACGAAGGATTAATCATTAAATATCCCTAGCCGGAGTATTATCGAGACAGGACATCGATAATGCGGAATAGGCTAGTATTGCACTTGTGCGCGTTGTGAGGGCACAACGGCATAGTTCTCATATATTTAAGTATTGGATACTTATGCAAGTGCGATAGGAGGTTGTGTTTCACCGATGGTACGGGAAACAGCTTCGCTCTGGATAGACCCCTCGGAATCCCATTGGTATTATGACTATGTGTCTATGGGAGGCCGAAATCAAGGTAGGTGTGTATAGTCTTAACCTGAGACTTGCATCGCTAATACTTGCGATAATCGGTAGACTTTGGTCTTGGTGGTACAGGGCTTTAACCGGTTCTGCGTACACCACTTCTGGGTTTATCAGAGAGTCGTAGTGTATTGGGTGTGATGTCGAGACGGAAGTATCACTTCAGTCATAGTGGAGATGATGATGTCACGCAGGATACGGTATAGTGCTCTTAAGTGCTGGCCGGCCATCGGGATATTATGACAAGGTCATGTATATCCGATTATAGAGACTAGTTACCAGACATCCGACATGTGCTTCGGACGGGGCAGACACTTATCCAGCCCCAGCCCTAGCACGTGACTATCCGATACTGGGCCGATATACACAATACTACGGTATACTACGCTTGATACAGATCTATATATTCCTGTAAGAATATTTCTGGAGATTGGGTAGGCATGGCGCTTTGCTAGAAGCCAACCTTGTCTTGTAAATCGGTATAAACGTAGTACGAGGTACTTACGTGTTCGGATAGTCCGACGACGTATTTACTGCCAACATATCCGGAGATCTCATGGGTCGCTTCCTGAAGATTCACCGATGATGTATAACTCGCACTTTAATTAATCTGGGATTAATTAGTAGAGAGAGAAGATTAATTTCTAGAGAGAGAAAATTAATCTGGGATTAATTGCGGAGATATTTTATCTGGGATAAAATATTAATTAAAGAGAGAGAACGATTAATTTGGAATTAATCGATAAAATAATATATTCGATATATTATAGAAATTGGATTTCGACGCGGAATTAAAATTAGATTTTAATTCGGGCGAACGAATTAATTTAGAATTAATTCGTTAGCGACGTGAATAGTGATTTCGCTAGGCGTAATCATTTAATTACGACGCGACGGAAATTCGTTAATTTGGAATTAGCGAACCCGAGCCCGAGAGTGATTGCGAGCGCATTCGCATTTCGAATTCGAGCGCGGCACGCAAGTCACATCAAGCGTCAAATCGTTAGTCACATCATGCGTCAAATCAATTGTCACTTTGAGTGATGTGACTTGACAACATGTCACTTTATTAAAGTGATGTGATGTGACTTAAAGTAAAAAGTAGAAATGATGAAACATTAATAGACTTTTGCTTTTTTAACTTTTGATATATGAAAATGATTTATATATTTTTTTTTGTTTTTGGAAAATAAAAATAAATATATAAACCAAATTATCATTTTCCTCTCTCACTCACCATTCACGATCTCTCATCTCCCTCTCTTTTCTCTTCTCCCTCTCACGGCTTCAAGCCGATTTCTTCACAAAGATTTTTTCTGGTTTCACCGAAATTTTGAGAAGCAAATGAAGAAGCTTAGTGCTAGCACACACCATGGGTTATATTATGGTGATAGGGAAACGAATTTGTGAGCTTGGAATCTTGAAGCTTGGAGCTTTAATGGTGGTCTTCAATGGCCGAAAATGGAGGATTTTCACAGCCCCAACCGTGCAGCCCCTATGCAGTTCCAGATGACAAAACCGAGCTCCATGGATGAGAAAAGCTTGTTCTTCCTAGCATCAAACCATCAATGTGAGTATGAATTCCGCCTTACTCCTTTGTGTATTCAACTCGTTGTTTTATGCATGTTTGTGATCCTTGGGACTTTGATTGAACTCTACAAAAACATGCTCTCTGTCTGGGTCTGCTAGTGTGAGTGTTGCGACGTGCCAGATCTGGTATCGCGACGAAGATAAACATTTTCTCTTTCCATTTCATAATCATCATAGAAGTTAGAGAGCACCCTAAAGGTTCCGTATATGGCATGCATAAGCATCCACTACAACTCCATGATCATGATTAATTCCTATATAATAGCTAACATACTCGAATAAGGACGAATCAGTTTTTCGTAGGAGACTCCCCAGTCGCATCCCAAATCAAGGAACATAGAGATTAATCAGTAGTGGACTCTTTTCTCAAGTTGTATTTACTTATATGTTTTTTTGAATTGAAACTTTCTTTTCCGCATATAGGGCATTAGCCAAGTTTGTTTCCAGATATTTTATGAATAAAAATATTTTGAGAAATGTTTTTAGAAAGTGATAATTTCAAAAGTATGATTTTGTGATTTTTTGGTGGCATGGGGGAAAAACCCATCTCAGATGTAACTTGGTACATATATGGAATTGAGAGACTTAGAGAACGTGTGCACACGTAGTACATGACTAGGGGGAAGGTGAGACGTAACGCCCCTAGATCGTAGATTCAAGATTAGAGGGCAGCATGGATCAGCACCCCCGGTTCTAGTTCAGTGGCTTGGGGGATAGCGAGACGTAATGCCCCAAGACCACTAGTTTAGGCGTATTGGGGGACGGCGAGACGTAACGCCCTCATACGTTAGGTTTTTCAGAGATATTGTTTTCAATTTAGGCGTATGGGGGACGGCGAGACGTAATGCATTCATACGTCAGGTTTTTCAGAGACATATTTTCAGAAACAGATTTCAGATTTATGACTTTCAAAGATAAAATTTTCGGAGACATGGTTTTTCAGAATGATAGTTTTATAAACGAGTTTTTTTGAGAGAAATATTTTTTTGAGAAACTCAGAGTTTTACAATAAGAAAGGTTTCAAAAAGGTTTTCAGAAAGAGATATGTTTTCAAAGAGGAAAGAGTTTGGAAAGATTTCAGTTTTAGAACAATGGATTTTGATAAAGTATTTCAGTTTTTGTTTTAAACCGTCCACTCACTAGGTCATTCAAATGATCTAACCCCCCTTCCCCCACTCTCAGTTTCTTTGTTTTACAGGAATAACCAGAGGAAGAGCTCGAGAGGATGGATACTGAGGGCAGTCACTAGGGTGTTTGAGTCTACCAGGTCGAGTACAGAGGTTCACCATAGTCAGAGTCAAAGTGAAGTCGCATGTCAGTCATTATTAATGTAAAATTGTTTGAAATGTGTTAATATATCCATGTATAAAATTGTAAAGTGTGATATTATTGAGTATACAAGTTATGAGTAAAAAGTCCAATGTCTGAATAAGAAGAAGTAGAGTTTAAAAGACATCACCTGATTAGTATGGAAATGACAATTGAATCTACAACTTGTAGGCATTGCATTTTTGCATATCAGCCCGATGATGAGTCTCATATGGAGACACTATCTCTTTAGTTGTGAAAGCCGCGGGAAACGGACGTTGGAAGGGTAAAGTTGGAAATTGGAATTCTTGTTGGATTTAATCCAGTTGTTTTAGGTTCGATTGCTTGTTGGATCTATGTTTCAAAGCTAATCCTCGGCCCAAAACCCCCAGAGACCACTTACCAAACCCAAATCAAACCCAAAATACCCAAGCCTACCCATAAACCAAACCCACACGCCCATGGACCAAGGTTCACGCCCATACCCCTTTTAATTAGGTAAATGCACATTAAACACATGCTTAAATCTAGACAAATCCCTTCCTAATTAAAAGAAATCAAATCAAATCCCTATCCCAATCATAGCCAATCATTATCATAATTTGTAGAGATTCTATCCTTGTGTGACACGGATTAGGAGATGTTACCATCAATGAGAAATCCTATTCCTTGTCGTACAAGGATAACCTCCACTCATTTGCCTATAAAAAGAGGCCTTCACCACCCTTCATAACGCTAGCACACATATCTCTCAAATCATGCCTGAGACACTCCTCCAAGCCTTCTCTTGCACGCCCAAGAGACCTCCAAACTCTCCCATTGCCGCAAGTCCTCAAAGCCCTAAGCCATTGCCGTGAACCACCCTCCACTCCCTCCATTCACGACCACCACTCACTGCACTGCCCTTTGCCGCACCTAAACCCCCTTTTCACAGTCCCTAATTCACGCCCAAATCAACCTTAAAACAGCCCCAAACACTGCCCCAAAGTGCCGCAAAACAGCCCCACACACAGCCCCTCAATTCACGCCCAAACCGAGCCTAAAACACTCACTGCACTGCACTCAAACTGCCGCACAAACAGCCTCTGACCTGATCAGTTTTACTGCGATTTTAACCCATAAAACAGCCCCAAAACCACCCTAAAACTGCACTAAAAAACTGCACAAAGTCCCCCCTTAAAACCCTTAAAACCGCAAGCCAATTAGCCTTCAAAATTACCCAAAACAGTCCACTAAACGACCAAAACAGTTACCTGAAACGTAGCAGCGAAACAGCAGCGAAACGGACCAAAAACAGCAGCCCGAGCACTAAAACAGCGAGGAAAAATGTTGAGGAAACAAATCGGAAAAGTAGCGGATCATTCACCCTTCCAACGGACGTGTAACGCCCTTTCTTGAGACGACAAAAGAGGTTAGACCTGAGGGCACCTTTTCACTTATATCTTTCATTTTGTTTTATTTATTTTAAAAATATTATTGCATGAGAGTCGTTTGAGGCATGATGTGATTGTTGGATGAGCGGGGTATGTGCTCCCTTTTGTGGTATATCGGATGGAAACTCAGACGTAAATTCCGTAGCCGAATCCGAATGGACGGTAGAGCGGTTTGTACTCGGGATACAATGCCACGTACCACTTAAGAGACAAGTATTTCGTCTCATCCAAACTTGTGTTTGAGCATGTTGTAGTTCGTAGGTTATTTATTTGTTATTAAAGCATGATTAGGTTGTTAGCATGTTATTTATCTTAAGCATGATTTAGTCAATAGAAAGTTATTTCTTTATGCATGATTATGTTGTTTTCACATTAGGATTCTTATTTATTTTCTGCATTAGATATTTGAGCATGCTTGTGTGATGATTGTATGTTATTGCGTGTTTGCCGTTATGACAACTTACTTTGAAGTATGCGAACTTAGATATAGGTTCTCATTTTTATTATTATGCATGCGGACTTAGGCCTAGATTACCCTTGAGCATGAATGTTGAATAGATTCGGTTAGTTTATTGCAAAAATCATATCATCACAAGTGACATAAGTAAGGGACAATTCCAAACCCAACGGTTTGAGGTCTTCCCTTGCGAGGGGTGAGTGCGGCCTTAAATCTTTGTCTCGGTTCACACCGGGTGAAGACTCCATGTTATTTCGTACTCCCAACTAGGCCGTGAGCCTAAAACAGCGTCGTCAAGTTCTGTGTCCTACACGACTATTTTAAAAAAAATGTTACATATTAAGATTCAAGTCCACTCTATGCTTTTAACCTCGATTGTTATCATACAAGTTCAACTTGGAAAGAATAGGGTCGATTTTTGGTTCATAAGCTAAGGGCCTCGCCTCCAAACTGATACTGTTGTAGGTCTCAACCCTCAGGACTCATCCCCAAACTGATACTGATGTGGGCCTCGGCCCCAGACTGATACTGATATGGGCCTCGCCCCCAAACTGATACTGATGTGGGCCTAGCCCCCAGACTGATACTGATATGGGCCTCGCCCCAAACTGATACTGATATGGGCCTCGCCCCACTGATACTGATATGGGCCTCAACCCCGGGACTCGTCCCCATACCGCTGATGTCATATTGATGCTTCTGATTGGCTTTCATTTGTCGCTTTCTCTCTTTCTCCTTCAAAACCTTTGAACACAAAACAAACACAAACACAAAAAGGAATGCAAAATATGTTTCGTGTATGCATGCATGCATGATTGAGTTTCCTATCCCGTTGGGTTAGGTCTTCTGCCGGTACTTTTGGTGGCTGCTCGGTCTTTTGACAAGTCTGACTTCTTCTCTAACCAACGGGTATCTATGATGGCTTTCAAGACAAAAGGGGGTTAACATGGTGCATGTATGCATGAGGTGCTTGAGATGTGTGTGATGTATAGAATGCATAGGTCATCCCATTATCATTTTAAAGCGTTTAACCACACCATTGCGCGGTGTAAACTTGCCCCAGTTGAAAAGGCCCAACAAGTTTACACCTTTGCGATAACATAGCTAAACAACTTCAAATGATAGGAGGCCCAAACACAAGCATAAAAATATTTCTATAGAGTGGCCCATCGAAATTTAAGAATCTTTTGGCCCAATTGTCATAGGATACGAACTCGTCCCAGTTTAAATGGCCCAACAAGTTCACATTTCTGACAAGAACTCCAACTGCATCCAAATGAGGATGGTCCACAAGCACAAGGAAATAGTTGCTAGCCCTTACAACTCTGGTCTACGTGTGGGTTTGCGGGAGTGTGGACAAAGGCTCTCATTGACGAATGATTACCCACAACTAGGTCTCCCCACTCAAGGGTCCGAGCGACCAAGTGAGCGCACACTTTTTTATACAATAAGGTACGTGCCAACGAGCTTTGGTGTGTGACTGACTATCAAATGGATTTCCCGTTGTAGATTCCCCAGAGGGAGGGTGGAGTGAGGCTCTCTTAAGTACCAAGCCTCTTAGGCTTTTATCGCTTGGTGACAGGAATAAACAACGAGTCCTCCAAATTAGTCCATCACAATAGGCTACGGGTAGATGATTATCTAGGTGCATTCACAGCTTTTCCTTCTAGAAAGGTAGTGAGTGAAGGAAGACACCAAACCATTACCTAGCCTTAAAAATGAGTTTGATTAAACCTCTTTCAACCCACTATAGGAATGGTTAACTTAAAGCACAAATCATAATATTACAAGACATTATTTCGGGGCCGATTCTCTATCCCTAGTGGAATCGCCAGACTGTGGGAACACAGAAATTGGGCGATGCATGCTGTTCCAGGCTCGCGGCCCGGTTGGGAGTACGAAGTAGCCGCGGGGCGGGGATTAAACGAGGAGAATAATAGAGTCGCCACCCGCTGTGAACTGGGAAAATGATTTAAGGTCGCACTCACCCCTCGCAAGGGAAGACCTCAAACCGTTGGGTTCGGAACGGTCCCTTACTTATGCCACTTCTAATAAAATGATTTGTGCAATAATTCAACCAAGCCTAAGCAACATATTTCCAAGGGTAATTTACTCCTAAGTTCGCATGCATAAGTACAAAGCTCATATCTAAGTTTGCACATAACATATTTTTCATGTTTTATACAACCTATTTACATATAATATAGGTCCGAATTGGCATGCATAAAGGTAAATTAACATATGGCAAGCACACAACTTAATAAGCACATTGTACTCATACATGTGGGTGTTAGACATTATGTCCCATAGCGTCACTGTTTGTAAATGATATTGTATTATTGTACAAAATTAACTATATGATAATGAAATTGCCTTTTGCCGTTTTGTAATATTATTTACTTTGATATATAAATGGCGAAAGTCCATATGATTAATACCGGATTGAGATGATATGAGACAGTATCAATCCATAAAGGTTTAATCATTAAATATCCCTTGTCGGAGTATTATCGAGATCGGACATCGATAATGCGGAATAGACTAGTATTGCGCTTGTGCACGTTGTGAGGGCACAACGGCATAGTTCGCATATATATAAGTATTGGATACTTATGCAAGTGCGATAGGAGGTTGTGTTTTACCGATGGTACGGAAAACAGCTTTGCTCTGGATAGACCCCGCGGAATCCCATTGGTAGTATGTCTGCGTGTCTATGGGAGGCCGCATCAGGGTAGGTGTATATGGTCTTAACCTGAGACTTACATCGCTAGTACTTGCGACAATCGGTAAACTTTGGTTTTGGTGGTTGGGGACCTTAACCGGTTCTGTGTACACCTCTTCTGGGTTTATCGAGAATCGTAGTGTACTGGATGTGATGTCGAGATGGAAGTATCACTTCAGACATATGGAGGTGATGATCACGCAGGACACAGAACTAGTACTCTATAAAAGGTTGCAACCGTCGGGACAATATGACCAGGTCAGGATTGTCCGATTTAAAGAGACTAGTTGCTTGATGTCCGATATATGTTTCGTACGGGGCAGACACATTTCCAGCCCCAGGCCTAACATGTGATCATCCGATACTGGTTCGATATACGCAATACTACGGTATACTACGCTTGATATAGATCTTATATTCCTATAAGAATATTTCTGGAGAATTGGGTAGGCATGGCGCTTTGCTAGAAGCCAACCTTGTCTTGTGAATCGGTAAAAACGTAGTACGAGGTACGTACGTGTTCGGATAATCTGACGACCGTATTTACTGCCAACATATCCGGAGATCTCTTGGGTCGCTTCCCGAAGATTCACCAATGACGTATGATTCAAACTCGATTAATCTTGGATTAATTACGGAGAGACTTTATCTTGGATAAAGTACTATACATAGAGAGATAACGATTAATTTGGAATTAATCGTAAAATTATTATATTCGATATAATAATCGAAATTCGATTTCGACGCGAAATTAAAATTAGATTTTAATTCGGGCAAACGAGTTAATTTAGAATTAATTCGTTAGCGACGTAAATAATAATTTCGCTAGGCGCAATTATTTATTTAAATTCGATTTAATTAACGTCGCGACGTAAGTTCGGTATTTCGGAAATATCGAACCCGAACGCGTGAGTGCACGTGGGCCCACTTTCATTTGGAAACGTGTGGGGCCCACATGACACATGTCATATTATGCATTATTTAACTCTAATGCATTGCATGGAGATAGTGTACAATGCACTCAATGGTTTTGCATGGAAATTGAGTGTTTGACACTCTAAGCCATTGCATGATTTGTGTCATAAGTTTATTATTAATTTAATAAATATTATGGCATAAATATAAATTGATTTTTTGTAACAAAAATCATTCAACTCTCCTCTCTCTCTCATTGCCGAAACTACATGCAGTTTTGGGCTCTCCATTTCTTCAATTTTTGTGGCAAGATTTGAAGAAGTTGTGCATTCAAAATCACAACAAAGGCTAGCACCTTCAAGGGATCATACAAAGGTGTTATGGGAAACTATCCTTGAGCTTGGGAGGATCAAACAAAGCTTGGAGCTGCACTTTCCACCTTGCCGAATTCATCACTGCACAAAGGAGAAGTTTTCATTTCATCAACGCATCCGCATTCCGATTTTTGTGAGTATGATTCCGCCATACTTCAATTATTCATTCATGTATTTATATATTTTGCTTGTTCTTGTTGATCTTGGGGCTTGGTAATAGAAACCAACAATGGTATCATTGAGCTTAAAGAGCATGCAAATATATTAGGATGTTATTTGGGGAAAATTGTATGAAGCATGATTTGATGAGTTTGCTTGATTGAATATGCTTAGATGTATGTTATTTAGATTATACATCATCAATTTCATGGAAAATAAATTGGATTAATTTTTCCAACCCAAATGAGGCTTGGCCGAATACATGCAAGCATATGGACTAGATGATTTTTTAATTTTAAGACATTAGATGACTTGAAACAATATGGAATGATGATTTGTAACTCGATTGGATTGAAAACGAAATCGGAACCATTTTAATCACCTTGGCCGAATGCTTGATGGAGGATTAGGGACTTGATTTTTTGATTAAATAATGTTGGACATATATTAAGATAAAAATATGATTAATGGATTAATTTGATATTTTGGGAATATTGATTTAAAGAATTAATCATGATAATACACTTTAATTAATTAAGTTATAAAATTTGGAATTTTAAAATTTGGTTAGTTGGGCTTAATTTTGAATTGGGCCTAAAACTATTATATTTGGACAAAATGGGCTTGGTTGGGCCAAGTAGATTTGGACCATTTGGATTGGATCCAAAATGGGCCTAAATCACACCATTTAAGCCCAAATATAATAAATGGGCTTTATGTTTAATTGGGCCTTATGGGCTTGATATTGATTTTATGGCATATGAGGGTGATTCCTTATTGGCTTGGTAATTGGGTTTGACCCATACATTGACCAAAACCCAAGCCTAAAGAAATCAATTGAAAGCCCATCGGACTTTAATTAAACGGACATTAGATGTTAGTTGGGCTTTGAGACCCGATTGCATTAGATTTGGAATCTAAGTTATAAAAGCACAATAAAAGTGTAAATATTTAATTTAGAATTAAATAATAGGATTAGTATTGAATACGACTTAAATTGGATTTAACGAGTAGTTCGATAAATTCGTGAATTCATACTATAAGTATTTATTCTCAAATTGAGTTGGACTCGCGCAAATGCAAACAATTGTTTGAACATTGTATTGTCACCTAATTAAAGACTAATTAATTGGATTTGATTGGTTGTATAACATGCCTTGAATGAATGAATGTGGATGTGATGTATGAATAGTGTATATCGGATGGATATTAGAAGGGAAGGGTAATTTTAGAAATTATTGTTAAAATTAGAATAAATTGGACCTGCGTGTCCATCTCTCTTATTGTCTCTTTGTATTCTCTTCTCACCTAATTCCCCTCAATGTAAATGAGGTTTCTCTTATTGTATTATGTAATTGGGTAAGAGTAGAATAGTGCTAGCGGGGAGAGGAAAGTGAGTGATTTGTTCTAGGAACAAGTTGTTGTTCATATCCATCCGTATATCGCTATTACTTTACTTTACGCGCTTTATGATGTTTTAGAAGCATGCTTAAGGGTGTATGATGATGAGACCTAACAAAGATAAATTAATTGGTTGCCAATTACGCGAAAAATCCCTCAAACAATATTAAGCGATTTTCCTTCCATTGAATGATTCTTGTTCAAGATCCGAAGTTGGCATTGGTTGTTTGGCCAAAGTCAAGACCTTTGTCAATCAAGGATGTACTTGAATCATGAGAGTTTTGTTGCATATCGGTGTCTTGTCCAAATCGTGATTTTTATTGGCCAAAGTCAAGATCACTTTTTGTCCAATGACATTGATTACGAAACTTTCCTCGTCAATGGGTCCCGCTTAACTGAATCATTAGGTTTTTTTGGCCAAAGCCAAGGCCTAGATGATTCGGAGGATAGGGTTAGGAAAATGTAATGGATACATTGACATTATACATATGTTTGGGACTTGGATGTCCACCTAACCGGATCTAGGAATTGGATGAGATCCAATTGATCATAGAGATCTACCTAAGTTAAATAGCATACAGCTTTTATTGGCCAAAGTCAAGGTTGTGTGTTATTTAACGGGATCCTAGCCCACTAGGAAATGCGATTTCCCGAGTTCTCCACAAGAGGGTTAGAGACTTGAAGAAAATAGTGGGAGGCTATTATTGAATTTGCAATTTCGTTCAGATACTTAGCCTTACGCGTCTTTCAAAATTATTTCGTCAATATTTTAATAATTAGTTGGACTAATATATTGTTATTTTGCTTGTAACAGTTTGACTGTACCCATAACATCGTTGACTTTATAGTTGGACTATAGTTGTCAAGATGACTGGCAAGGGTAATGTCCGCGACATAATCATGGGCGATAATGTCTTCAAAGGGACAAACTTTGCCGACTGGGAAATGAACCTCAAGATAGTGCTTGGGGCTGAGAGGGTGTTGTATACTATTCAGAGACCTCTCCCGCCTAAACCCACTGAGCCACTGGAGCTAGAGTTATGGAAGACTCATAGTGACGATTGTGACCAAGCTCAGTCAGTTATGCTAGCTGCAATGACCCAGCATTTCAGACGCCAGAACAGGGACTTGGATCCCTATAACATGATGGCAAGATTGCGTGATCTCCACCGCACCAACAAGCGGATGGAGAGGTATGAGCTAGTAAGGAAACTCTTCCGCTCCCGGATGACAGACGGCGCATCAGTTGAGGCCCACGGGACTCAAATGATCGCTGACATAGATGAGTTAGCCAAGATGGGCATTGTCTTGGAGGCAGAGTTGACGATTGATATGCTATTACAATCGCTACCCGATACTTGGAAACAAATCATCATCAACTATAAGTTGATGGACACTGACGACACTCTGGAGAGTTTGTCCGTGCTGAAGGAGTCCGAAAAGGAACTCCTAAAGGGGAGCAAGCGCGAGGCGCATTATGCATCGACCTCTCATGCGCCAAGGGCTGGGCCCAAGGCAATTGGAGGTGCGAGGAAGAAGAAGTTCAAGAACAAGGGCAAGGGCAAGTTGACAGTGGCTTCTAGGAAGCCAAAGGACAAATCTCGCGACATCTGCCTCAACTGCGGCAAGAGGGGTCACTGGAAACGTGACTGCCGAATGGGCAAAGGGCAGAGGGAGGATATCAAGGCTGGCAAGGCTATCGCCTCTGGTATGTTTGTTATTGAGATAAATATGAATACTTCTAGTTTTAAAAATTGGATTTTTGATTCTGGTTGTGGTGCTCATATTTGTACTGATGTGCAGGATCTGCAGGATAGCAGGGTGCTGGCATCGGGGGAGATGGATCTACGGGTCGGAAACGGAACACCAGTTGCTGTTTTGGCCGTAGGGACTTTTGTTTTAGAACTGCCCTCAGGGCATGTACTTAAACTTTTGAACTGTTATTTTGTACCTAGTTTAACTAGGAATATTATATCTGTATCCTTGTTAACCCAGCAGGGTTACACTTTTGTATTTAGAAACACTGGGTGTTATTTATATAAAAATGATGCAGAAATTTGCACAGCTGTTGCAAATAACGGTCTTTATATTTTGAATATAAATGAATCTCCTAAAATGACAAACAAAAGGCTCAAAAGGAGTAATCTAAAAGATGAAGCTTATATGTGGCATTGTCGTCTAGGACACATCAACAAGACTCGCATATCCACACTTTCGAAGAGTGGGTACTTGGACGAATTTGATCCCAATTCATATGACGTCTGCGAATCTTGTCTTTTAGGCAAAATGCCTAAATCACCTTTTAGCGGTAAAGGTGAACGTGCCACAGAACTGTTGGCTCTCGTTCATACTGACGTATGCGGGCCCATGTCTAGCCAGGCTAGAGGTGGATTTCACTACTTCGTAACCTTCACAGATGATGCATCTCGTTACGGTTATGTGTATCTTATGAGACACAAGTCGGAAACTTTTGAGAAATTCAAAGAGTTTCGACACGAAGTGGAGAAACAAACAGGGAAGAGTATTAAGACATTACGGTCAGACCGTGGTGGCGAATACTTAAGTTATGAGTTTCAAGATTACTTGAAAGAATATGGTATTCTTTCACAGTGGACTCCTCCTGGAACACCGCAATTAAACGGTGTGTCCGAACGGAGAAACCGCACCTTGTTGGACATGGTAAGGTCAATGATGAGTCGCACTGAGCTACCAATATCCTTCTGGGGATACGCATTAAACAGTGCTATACTTATTTTGAATAAGGTACCGTCGAAGTCTGTTGAACAGACTCCATATGAGATGGACAGGAAGGAAACCAGGTTTCTCTTTCCTGAAGATTTGGGGATGCTGGGCATATGTTAAACGTTTGGAAGGTACCAAACTTGAACCCAAATCTGATAAATGCCTTTTCGTAGGATATCCTAGGGAAACCAAAGGATATTACTTCTATCACCCACAAGAGAACAAAGTATTTGTTGCTCTACAAGCATTTTTCCTTGAGAAGGATTTTATAAATGCAGTGGTAAGTGGGAGGAAAGTAGAACTCGATGAAGATCGTAGTGATACTGTTCCTGGCAATGAATCAACGACGGAACAAGAACAGACCGTCCGGGATGAGTCTGTACCACAAACTTCACATACACAAGGACCGCGTAGGTCGGAGAGAGTCAGAACAGTACCTGAGAGGTATGGGTTCCTGATCTCACCTCATGTAGATATTAATCTTATTGAGGATAATGAGCCGGCTACGTATGAGGAAGCGATACAAAATATCGATTCCGCTTTATGGCAAGAAGCCATGAAGTCCGAGATGGATTCCATGTACGCCAACCAAGTTTGGACACTGGTTGATGCACCAGAAGGCGTAAAGCCTATTGGATGCAGATGGATCTTCAAGAAGAAGACCGACATGGATGGCAACGTACAAACGTACAAAGCTAGGCTTGTAGCGAAGGGGTATCGTCAACAATATGGTATTGATTATGACGAAACCTTCTCACCCGTTGCCATGATTAAATCCATTCGGATAATGCTTGCAATAGCTGCATATTTCGATTACGAGATATGGCAGATGGACGTTAAAACCGCTTTCCTTAACGGAAACCTTTTGGAGGATGTTTATATGCAACAGCCTGACGGTTTTATCGTACCTAGACTTGCAAACAAGGTTTGTAAGTTAAATCGATCCATTTATGGATTGAAGCAAGCATCACGGTCATGGAATCAGCGTTTTGATGAGATCATAAAAGAATATGATTTCGTGCAAAACGCAGATGACCCTTGTGTATACAAGAAGGTTAGTGGGAGAGCACTTACTTTTATTGTCCTTTATGTCGACGACGTATGCTTATAGGCAATGACATTCCCATGCTAACGTCGGTGAAAGCTTGGCTTTCATTAAAATTCTCCATGAAAGATCTGGGAGAAGCAGCCTTTATTCTTGGAATAAAGATCTACCGGGATAGATCTAGAAAGCTGCTTGGACTCTCCCAGAGTACATACATTGATAAAGTGTTGAAGCGATTCAACATGGAACAATCCAAGAGGGGATTGGTTCCAATGGTACGTGGTACCTCTCTGTCTAAGGACATGTGTCCTAAGACTCAGGAAGAGAGAGACAACATGAGTCGGATACCGTTCGCCTCGGCAGTCGGATCGATCATGTATGCCATGATATGTACACGACCTGATGTCTCATATGCTTTGAGCATGTGCAGTCGCTATCAGGCCGATCCAGGTGAAGGTCACTGGATAGCAGTTAAGAATATCCTTAAGTATCTTAAACGAACTAAGGATGCTTTCTTAATTTATGGAGGTGGAGAACTTGCGGTATCTGGGTATACCGATGCAAGTTTCCAAACCGACAAGGATGACTACAAGTCGCAATCCGGGTACATTTTTTGTTTGAATAACGGAGCAGTGAGCTGGAAATCTTCCAAGCAAGATACTGTTGCCGATTCAACAACAGAAGCGGAGTACATCGCTGCATCTGAAGCAGCAAAGGAGGCAGTTTGGATCCGAAAGTTCCTAATCGGATTAGGAGTAGTTCCGTTAGCAGCTGAGCCCGTTCCATTGTATTGTGACAATAACGGGGCTATAGCACAGGCTAAGGAACCAAGGTCTCATCAACGGTCCAAGCATGTTCTTCGACGTTACCATCTGATTCGGGAGATTATACATCGTGGCGATGTAAAGGTCGAGAAGGTCACATCAGATGACAACATTGCAGATCCGCTGACGAGGCTGTTCTTCAGCAAGTTTTTGAACGACACATACATAGTTCGGGTATTAGATGCTTGAGTGACTGGCTATAGGCCAAGTGGGAGATTGTTAGACATTATGTCCCATAGCGTCACTGTTTGTAAATGATATTGTATTATTGTACAAAATTAACTATGTGATAATGAAATTGCCTTTTGCCGTTTTGTAATATTATTTACTTTGATATATAAATGGCGAAAGTCCATATGATTAATACCGGATTGAGATGATATGAGACAGTATCAATCCATAAAGGTTTAATCATTAAATATCCCTAGTCGGAGTATTATCGAGATCGGACATCGATAATGCGGAATAGACTAGTATTGCGCTTGTGCACGTTGTGAGGGCACAACGGCATAGTTCTCATATATTTAAGTATTGGATACTTATGCAAGTGCGATAGGAGGTTGTGTTTTACCGATGGTACGGAAAACAGCTTCGCTCTGGATAGACCCCGCGGAATCCCATGGGTAGTATGTCTGCGTGTCTATGGGAGGCCGCATCAGGGTAGGTGTATATGGTCTTAACCTGAGACTTACATCGCTAGTACTTGCGACAATCGGTAAACTTTGGTTTTGGTGGTTGGGGACCTTCCGGTTCTGTGTACACCTCTTCTGGGTTTATCGAGAATCGTAGTGTACTGGATGTGATGTCGAGATGGAAGTATCACTTCAGACATATGGAGGTGATGATCACGCAGGACACAGAACTAGTACTCTATAAAAGGTTGCAACCGTCGGGACAATATGACCAGGTCAGGATTGTCCGATTTAAAGAGACTAGTTGCTTGATGTCCGATATATGTTTCGTACGGGGCAGACACATTTCCAGCCCCAGGCCTAACATGTGATCATCCGATACTGGTTCGATATACGCAATACTACGGTATACTACGCTTGATATAGATCTTATATTCCTATAAGAATATTTCTGGAGAATTGGGTAGGCATGGCGCTTTGCTAGAAGCCAACCTTGTCTTGTGAATCGGTAAAAACGTAGTACGAGGTACGTACGTGTTCGGATAATCCGACGACCGTATTTACTGCCAACATATCCGGAGATCTCTTGGGTCGCTTCCCGAAGATTCACCAATGACGTATGATTCAAACTCGATTAATCTTGGATTAATTACGGAGAGACTTTATCTTGGATAAAGTACTATACATAGAGAGAGAACGATTAATTTGGAATTAATCGTAAAATTATTATATTCGATATAATAATCGAAATTCGATTTCGACGCGAAATTAAAATTAGATTTTAATTCGGGCAAACGAGTTAATTTAGAATTAATTCGTTAGCGACGTAAATAATAATTTCGCTAGGCGCAATTATTTATTTAAATTCGATTTAATTAACGTCGCGACGTAAGTTCGGTATTTCGGAAATATCGAACCCGAACGCGTGAGTGCACGTGGGCCCACTTTTTTGGAAACGTGTGGGGCCCACATGACACATGTCATATTATGCATTATTTAACTCTAATGCATTGCATGGAGATAGTGTACAATGCACTCAATGGTTTTGCATGGAAATTGAGTGTTTGACACTCTAAGCCATTGCATGATTTGTGTCATAAGTTTATTATTAATTTAATAAATATTATGGCATAAATATAAATTGATTTTTTGTAACAAAAATCATTCAACTCTCCTCTTCTCACATTGCCGAAACTACATGCAGTTTTGGGCTCTCCATTTCTTCAATTTTTGTGGCAAGATTTGAAGAAGTTGTGCATTCAAAATCACAACAAAGGCTAGCACCTTCAAGGGATCATACAAAGGTGTTATGGGAAAAATCCTTGAGCTTGGGAGGATCAAACAAAGCTTGGAGCTGCACTTTCCACCTTGGCCGAATTCATCACTGCACAAAGGAGAAGTTTTCATTTCATCAACGCATCCGCCTTCCGATTTTTGTGAGTATGATTCCGCCATACTTCAATTAATTCATTCATGTATTTATATATTTTGCTTGTTCTTGTTGATCTTGGGGCTTGGTAATAGAAACCAACAGTGGGACTACAGAAATGGCAATTGCACAATCATGCGTAATAAAGAGAAGCAATCAGGTTCGTAATACAAAGGGATAACTAATAGGGGCAATTATGAAAATATGATGAAAATGACCAATCAGTGTCTGTGCGTTTGTTAGCGTTCATAAATGCGTTCGAACGGTAAACAGAAGGTTTGCGTTCTATAGTGTTCGAGAACGCGTTCGAAGGAACCAGAATTGATGCATTGCAACACATACATAGACAAAACAAATCTACAATGTAGGACTTTAAGGTCCGATTGAATTCATTCCATCCAATCATGTGTACCTCACCGGTGCGGCAAAGCATCGTGGTAAAGGATTTTAACCCCTCGAAATATAGGACCTTTAATCGCAGTACTAAGCCCATGCGCTAATAACAAAATGCATATAAGAGATAAAAAGAAACAACAATATCGGACTTTGTATTCCCGATTGAAAACACATCTCACATTCAACCGAATATACATCATTCGGCGCGGTAAATCATCGTGGTAAATGATTTTAACCCCTCGAAATAGGGACCTTTAATCGCACTTACTAAGCCCATGCGCTAATAACACAATGCATATAAGAGATAAAAAAAACAACAATATCGGACTTCGTATACCCGATTGAACACATCTCACATTCAACCAAATATACATCGTCCGGCGCGGCAAAGCATCGTGGTAAAGGATTTTAACCCCTCCAAATAGAGGACCTTTAATCGCACTAACTAAGTCCATGCGCTTTACCTCATCATTACTCAAACAAATAACATGCAGAATTAAATAGCGGGTAATAAACGAATCAAAACAACCTAAAACAAAATATGCGCCGTTTCTCAAGTGGTACGTGGAGTTGTATCCCAAGTACAGACCGCACTACCGTCCATTCGGATTCGACTACGGAATTTATGTCAGGGTTTCCATCCTGTATACCACAAGTGGCGACACATTTTCCATTTTATTCAAAACCACAACATGCATCCATAAACGACTCTCAGACGAAATAAATAACTAAAACAATTAAAAGATGAGTACAAATGAATAAAAAAGTGCCCTCAGGTCTAACCTTTTATGTCGACTCTCGAAAGTACCGTACGCGGTCGTCGGAAGGGGGGATGCTCCGCAACTCCTCCAGTTCACTGGTTCAACATTTCCCTTTGTTGTTTCGCTATTCGGGCTGCTGTTTTCCCTCTGTTTCACTACTGTTTTGCTGCTGTATTCTTACTGTTTTAGGTGATATTAGAGTGCAGTTTTTAGTTACTATTTTAGGGATTTAGGGGCTGTGATTCTCGGTAGTTTAGGGCTGTATGAGGGTTGTGATTTTTGGTATTGTAGGGGGATTATATGGGGATGCTGTTTCGGTGGATGTAGGGAGGAGGAGGAGAGAAAAATCTTTGTTGCTTTCTTGAGTGTATTTTGTGTGAATGAGCTAGGTTGTCAATGCCTTGCAGAATTTTTATGGTTTTTATGAATGTGCTAGCCCCTTGGATTTGTGGTGGAGGCTTCTTTTTATAGGCAAATTCTAGGGTTAAATCTGTTGGAGAAGGAATGAGAGATCATGCAATAAAGGCGAGATATTTTTTAGTGTTATACAAGGAAATTAAAAGATTGATTGGAGACAAGATTTGGATAAATTGGGGTGTGATTATTTTGTTTAGGTAAGTGGATTTGTTATTTTAGAATGTGATTATTTTATATTTGGTATGTGATTTTTAGATTTGCTTTATTTCACCATGTGTTAAATATGCATTTATTTAATTTGAATGTGTTTTATGGGCTTTGGTGGGCTAATTGGGCTTGGGTGTGAGGCTAGCAGCAAAACCAGAAATACCGACGCTGTTCGAACGCCGATTCGAGCGCTACACGAACGCCCACAATCTGCTTGACATTCGAACGTGGTCACGAACGAAAAATAGTGAAATTGTGAAATGAATCTGATGACATGCTTATTCTGAATTTCCCCTTCCGACGTCTGTTTCCCGCGACTTCCGTGACATAAAAGGTAGTGCCTCTAATGAGACTCATCATAGGGACTTATATGCAAAAATGCAGTGCCTACGGTAAGTATTCCGCAACTTCCTCGTGTATTCACTTTGTATTTTCATTGCTTAATATGATCTTGGGATGCTTACACAATTCCAACAATGGTATCAGAGCAAGGTTGAGCATGAAAATATTTTAGGGTTAAAATTGGGTAAATTGTATTTGAGCGTGATTTTATGAAATTAGATGATTGAGTATGCTTAAATGTAGTTTAATTGAAGATTGATTGGATCAATTTCATGAAATTGTGATTGGATCATTTTTTCCCCTTATGGTGAGGCTTGGCCGAATACACCACATACCCTAATGTCTTGGTATTTTTGATTTTTGATTCATTGGATGAGTTGGAATCAATTGGGAATTGTTGATTGTGGATTTAATTGGATTGAAACCGAATCGATTAGAAAAATCCCCAAATTGCCGAGAGTTAAAGCATTAAATTGGGTTTTCTTTTTTTATTAAAATGTTTTGGACATGTTTTAAAGTTGATAAGCATAATTAATTGTACAAATTTGTGTTTTGGAAAGGTTGATTTGGGTAATTAATTATGTAATACAATTGGTTAAATAAATATGAAATTTAGAATTTTGTGATTTAATTAATTGGGCTAATTTTGGAAATTGAGCTTAAAACTTGTTATTGGGCTAATTGGGCTTAGTTGTACCAAGATTGGTTTAGGCAAATTGGTTGGATCCAATTGGGCCGAAAACCGTTCCATAAAGTCCAAATGCGACTAATGGACCTAAATTATTTAATTGGGCCTAAATTGATTTCTAGGCTTATGGGGTTATTCATTGATTGGGCTTTGGTTATTGGGTTTGACCCAAGTTGACCAAAAGTCCACGCCATAAGAAATTAATTGAAAGCCCATTGAACTTTAATTAAATTAACGTTGGACGTTAATCGGGCTTTGAAACCCGTAACGATTAAATTTGGAATTCATGTCGTAAAGGTTCATTAACAAAGTGTAATATTTAATTTGGAATTAAATAGTGGATTAGTATTAAATACATATTAAATTGGATTTAATGTTGTAGTTTAATTTAATTCAAGAATTCGTACTTTGAGTACTTATTCGCAAAACGAGTTTGACTCGCGCAAAATCAAATCGTTGTTTGAACATTGGATGATCACTAATATCAGATTAATTAATTGGATTAGATTGATTGATAACATGCTTGTGTGAATACATGGTTGCGATGTATGAATAATGTATATCAGATGGATATTAGATGGGTGGGGAAATTTTAGAAATTGTTGTAATAAATTTGGAATTTATTAATTGGACATGCGTGTCCAGCCTATTACCTCCATACTCTTTGTATTTCTCTTCTCACCTATTCCCCTCAATGTAAATGAGGTTTCTTTAGAAGTGTTATGTAATTGGGTAGAAGTAAGAATTGTGCTAGCGGGAGAGAGGAAATAGAGAGATTTGATCTAGGATCAATGTGTTAAGTATCCATCCGCATATCATTATTATTTATTTATATGCGCCTTATTATGTGTTTAGAATGCATGTTTAAGGGTGTATGATGATGAGACCTTAACAAAGATAATAAATTGGTTGCCAATTTGCACGCGAAAAACCCTCACAAAATATTAAGCGTTTTTCATTCCATAGAGTGATTCTTACTCAAGATCTAAGATTGGCATTTGTTTGTTGGCCAAAGTCAAGACCTTTGTCCGTCGAGGATGTGTTTGAATCACGAAGGCTTTGTTCCATATTGGTGTGTTGTCCAAGTTGTGATTTGTTGGCCAAAGTCAAGATCACTTCTTGTCCATCGACATTGATTACGAAGCTTTCCATTGTCAATGGGTTACGCTTAACTGGGATCACTAAGTTTGTTGTGCCAAAGCCAAGGCTTAATTGATTCAGAGGAAAAAGGTTAGGCAATATATTGGATATATTGGCATATATGAGATATATGTTTCGGACTTGGATGTCCTCCTACTGGATCTAGGAATTGGATGGGATTCAATTGATCTTAGAGATCTACCTAGTTAATTATCATACAATTTGTTGGCCAAAGTCAAGATTGTGTGATATTTAATGGGATCCTAGCCTACTAGGAAACACGGTTTCCCGAGTACTCGACAGAGGGTTAGAGGCTCGCCGAAAAATAGTGGGAGGCAAGTATTAAATTTGCAATATTCGTTTAGTAACTTGCCATACGCGCTCATTTCAAATATTCGTCAAAATAAATTAAATGTTAGTTGGACTAATATTTAAATGTTGTTTTAATAAACAGTTGGACTGTATTCAAACTATTTCAATTAATAGTTGATTTTATAATTGGATTATAGTAATCATTATAATGAATAGTACCTAAAATCGTTGATTAAATAGTTGGACTATTAGAATGAAGATAAAATTGAAAGATTAGTGTTTAAAACATAATCATGGGTGAAGATGTATTTGAACGACTTTAATTTTCAAATTGGGAATAAAATTTCAGGATGGTCCTGGAAACTAATAAGTTACTTTATTTGATAAAATAACATATTAGGCCTAAGCCCGGAGTTAAGCAAATAATAGAGCATAATCTTTGGAAGATTTATGTAATGATAACTTTAGTGCTTATTCCATTAAACCTGCCAAATAGACTCATTAATTTCTTAATCAGAAATAAGGATTAGATCCTTATAGTATGATAATGAAATTGAAGAATCTTCATAAATATTTGAAGTACTAAATTGCAATACAAAACTCTTGGAGAGTTAATGGGTATTCTCAATGAGATAAAGCCAAAGTTTGCAATATGGCAAGTAGCGCAAGGCGCGCATCTTACTTCGATATTCTAGAAGGCCAAGACTTAGCCAAAGGATTCTAGAATGTGGAAAAGGGCAAAGGCAAAATCATTACAGTCTTCTGGGAAGATAAAGGACATATCCCAAGATGTCTGACTAAACTGTGGCAAACGGGATCGCGGACGCGTGACTGCCGTTTGGACAATGTAGACATGAAGGAATTGAAGACGGACAAGGCTCTGACTTCAAAAATGATTGTCATAAATATGTTCACTACTAGTATTAAAATTAGATTTTAGATACTGAGTGTGGTACATAAATATGTACTGGTGTGCAGAATCTGCTATGAGCAGGATACTGACTACAGTTGAGATTAATCTGTGAATTGGAAACGGGACGAAAGTCACTGTTTTAATCATAGATACCTAAGTTTAGGAACTACCCTTCGGGTGTGTACTTAAATTAGGAAACTGTTATAATGTAACTAGTTTGACTAGATACATTATCTCCATATCATGGTTTAACCCATTGCGAGTATACTTTTATATTCTAGAACACTAAAGTGTTTCATTATATAAAGATGATATTGAGATAAACCCATTAGATGTGAATAACAGTATTTATATTTTGAATATAAATAAAATCTCAAACATATAACATGACAAACAAATAGCTCAAACTAAATTAATCAGTTGAGACTTATAAGTGGCATTGTTGTCTGGGACACAATTTAAACAAGACTCGTATATCCACACTTTCGAAGAGTGTGTACTAGGACAAATTTGATTCTATTCAAATAAAGTCTACGAATCTAGTTTATTGGGCAAGGTGCCTAAAACACCTTTACTTGGTAAAAGTGTAAATGCCACCGATCTGTTAGCCCTAGTTCATAGTGAAGCAAGTGGGCTTATGTCTAGCTAGGCTAGAGTATTTCGTGACCTTTACGGATGTGGCATCACGTTAGGGTTATATGTTTCTTAATGAAACACAAATATGAAACTTTTAGAGTTTCGACACGAAATAGACAAATAGATCGGCTAAAGTATTAAATCGTCATGGTTAGACGATGATGAAAAACTTAAGCAATAAGTTTCTAAAATACTTGAAAGAGTATAGTATTCTTTCAAATGAAGACTCCTCCCGGAAAACGTCTTTCTGACGGTGTGTCCGAACGGAGAAACCGAATTTTGTTAGACATGATAAGGTTATTCATGAGTCGCTCTGAGCTACCATTTCCTTCAACAGATACGCAAAACAGTGCAGAATTTATTTTGAATAAGGTTCCATAAAAATTTGTTTTAAAGATTTCATATTAGATATGAACAGGAAAGAAACCGGGTTTTCTCATTCCTGATGCTTTTGGATGCTAGGCATATGTTTGGATGATACCAAACTAGAACCCAAATAGGATAAGTGCCAAATTGTTGGTTATCCTAGGGATACCAGAGTACAATACTTATACATCTCACAAGAGAACAATGTAATTGTTGCTCGCCATGCTGTTATCCTAAGAGGAATACCGATATACAGTGGTAAGTGGGAGGAAAGTAAATCTCGATGAAAATCGGAGTAATACTGTCCCAGGCACCGATTCCTTAATGGAACACAAATAGTTCATCAAGGATGAAACTATACCAATAATCTTCGAATACACAAGAACCGCGTAAGTCGGAGAGAGTCAGAAAACAACCTGGGGTATGGGTTTCTAATCTCACCTCATAAAGATGTCAATCTTATTGAGGAATACGAACTGACTACGAATGAGGAAGTGATACAAGGTATCGACTCCCTATTATGGCAAAGTGCCAAGATGTCCGAAATGGATCCCATGTATACCAATTATGTTTAGACGCTAGTTGATGTACTGCAAGGCATTGTGCCTATTGGTACTTTAAGTCTTTAAGAAAGACATACATGTAAGGCAACATACCAACGTACTAAGCTGGGCTTGTAGCGAAAAGGTATCGTTATCAACATTGTGTCGATTACGACGAAACCTTTTACCTGTTGCCATAGTAAATCCATTTGGATAATGCTTGCTAATGCTGCATTTTTCATTTATGAAATATGACAGCTGAATGCCAAAACTGCTTTCCTTAACGGAAACCTTTTGGAGGATGTTTATAACATCCTGACGGTTTTGTCGTACCAAAACTAGTAAACAAGGTTTGCAGGTTATTCGATCCATTATTGGATTGAAGCAAGCATAGAGTTCTTGGAATTATCGTTTTGATGTAATCATAATGGTGTATGATTTAATTCAAAACGAAAAGGATTCTTGTGTATATAAGGAGGTTAGTGGGAGCGCACTAATAATGAATGTCCTAAGTAATGATGACATGTCATTTCTTGGAAATGATATTCCCATAAAACAATCGGTGAAAGCTTGGCTTTCATGAAAATTCTCCGTAGAATTCTTGGGAGAAACAACCTTTATTCTAGGAATAAAGATCTACTGGGATAGATTTAAAGTTGTAAATAATCTCCGAGAAATCGTACATTGAAATAAATGTACAAGACCTGGGGTCTCATACGCTTTGAGCATATGGAGCCACAATCAGGCCAATCCAAGTGATAGTCACTGGATTGAAGTTATGAACATCCTTTAGTATCTTAGAGGAACTAAGGATGCTGTCTTAAACTATGGAGAATGAGAACTTGGAGTGACTGGGATCACTGCTACAAGTTTCCAAACCGACAACAGCGGTACTATAAAGTTTGAATAACGGAACAGTGAGCTGGAAATCTTCCAAGCAAGATACTGTTACCGAATAAACAACACAAGTGGATTATTTCTGCAGCTGAGGCAGTAATAGAAGCTATTTGGGTCAATAATAATCTAATTAGATTAGATATAGTTCTGTTAGCAACTGAGCTAGGCTACAGTGCAGGCTAAAGAATTAATGGTCTCATCAACGATCCAGATATATACTTCGACTATTCATCTTATTCGTTCGGATCATACATCGTGGCGATGTGATGATCGAATAAATCGCATCAGATGATAAGTCATGCAAATCGGCTGACGAAAGTCTTTCCTCAGCAGTTTGAGCGAACCGTACATAGTTCGGGTGTAGGACACTCGATTGACTAGCTATATGCCAAGTGGGAGATTGTTGGACAGTTATGACCAATAGCGTCACTATTTGTACAGATCATGGTGTTGTTGTACAAATTAACTATGTGACAAAGGAAATTGCTCTCTTATCATTTGTGATTAGATCACCAAGATGTATAAAAGATAGGAGGTCCATATGATTAGTTCCTGGATTGAGATGATATGAGACAGTATCAATCCACGAAGGTTTAATCATTAAATATCCCTAGTCAGAGTATTATCGAGATTGGACATCGATAATGCGTAAAAGACTAGTATTACACTTGTGCGCGTTGTGAGGGCATAACGACATAGTTCTCATATATTTGGGTATAGGATACTCATGCAAGTGTAGTAGGAGGTTGTGTTTTACCGATGGTACGGGAAACAGCTTTGCTCTGGATAGACCCCTCGGAATTCCATTGGTAGTATTACTATGTGTCTATGGAAGTCCGAATCAGGGTAGGTGTATTTGGTCTTAACCTGAGACTTGCACCGCTAATACTTGCGACAAACAATATACTTTGGTTTTGGTCGTCCAGGGCTTTAACAGGTTCTGTGTACGCCTCTTTTGGGTATATTGAGAATCTTAGTGTATTGGGTGTGATGTCAAGATTGAAGTATCACTTCAGTCATATGGAGATGATGGTCACGTAGGATATAGATCTCTTATTCCTGTAAGCATGTTTCTGGAGAATTGGGTAGGCATGGCACTTTGCTAGAACCCAACCTTGTCTTGTAAATTGGTAGAAACGTAGTACGAGGTACTTACGTGTTCGGATAGTCCGACGACCGAATTTACTGCCAACATATCTGTGGATCTCATGGGTCGCTTCCCGAGGATTCACCGATGACGTATGACTCGCACTTTAATTAATCTGGGATTAATTAGATGAGAGAGAAAATTAATCTGGGATTAATTACTGAGATATTTTATCTGGGATAAAATATCATTAAAGAGAGATAACGATTAATTTGGAATTAATCGATAAAATAATATATTCGATATATTATACGAAATTGGATTTCGACGCGGAATTGAAATTAGATTTTAATTCGGGCGAACGAGTTAATTTAAAATTAATTCGTTAGCGACATGAAAAGTGATTTTGCTAGGTATAATTATTTAATTACGTCGCAACGGAAAATTCGTTAATTTGGAATTAGTGAACCCGACCTCGGGAGTGTTTGCGAGCGCATTCGTGTTTCGAATTCGAGTGCGGCACGCAAGTCACATCAAGCGTCAAATCGCTAGTCACATCAAGCGTCAAATCATTAGTCACTTTGAGTGATATGACAACTTGTCACTTGATTGATTGAGTGATGTGAATAGTTGATGTGAGTTGTTGGAAGCAATTAATTACCAAATTTTGGCTCCAAAACTTGTTGACTTTTGGAAAGGCATATACAATTTTTGGTAAATGAATTTTAATAATTCAATTGTGTATTAGATACACAATCCATCAACCAACACACACAACTCTCTCTTCTCTTTCTTCCTCTCTCATTCACGCCCAAGGGGCTGAAATTTCTTCTTCTTTTTACAGCTCACTGCCGTGAGTCATGGAGAAGGAAATGATGATTTTTGTGGCAAAAATCAAGAGTGCTAGCACACATCGAAGTCTTGCGAAGGTGATAGGGAAACCCACCCGTAGGCTTGGAATACCATTTGAGAAGCTTGGAGCTTTATGGATCACCATGGCCGAATTTGGAGAAGCTGAAAAATAGTGGACTGCCGAGCCTTAGAGGAGAGAAGCTTGAAGTTTTGTTCTTCGTCGCATCGCTCAACCGCTCGATGTAAGTATTCCGCAACTTCCTCGTGTATTCACTTTGTATTTTCGTTGTTTAATATGATCTTGGGACGCTTAGACAATTACAACAACATGCACATTTACCCCTAAAAGGTGTTTTAGGCATTTTGCCTAATAAATAATATTCACAGACGTCATATGAATATGGATCAAATCCGTCCAAGTACCCACTCTTCGAAAGTGTGGATATACGAGTCTTGTTAATGTGTCCCAGACGACAATGCCACATATAAGTTTCATATTTGTTACTTAATTTAAGCCTTTTGTTTTTCATGTTATATGTTTGAGATTGATTTATATTCAAAATATAAAGACCATTATTAACTTCAATACTACATATCTCAAAATCATTTTTATAAACAAAACACTCGGTGTTTCTGAATACAAAAGTATACCCACATTGGGTTAAACAAGATACATATATAATGTTTCTAGTCAAACTAGGTACATAATAATAGCTGATAAATTAAGTACATGCCCCGAGGGCAATTCCAAAATGTAGGACCCAACAGCCAAAACGACGACTCTTGTCCCATTTCCAACTCGGAGGTCAATCTTTCCTGAAGCCAGTCTCCTACTAATCTACAGATCCTGCACATCAGTACATATATAAGTACCACAACCAGAATCAAAAATCCAATTTTTAAAACTAGAAGTAGACATGTTTATTTCAATAACAAACATACCTGAAGCTGAAGCCTTGCCCGCCTTCCCTTCCTTCATGTGCGCCTTGTACTCACGGCAGTCACGCTTCCAGTGACCCTGTTTTCCACACTGCAGGTAGACATCTTGGGATTTGTCCTTTGTCTTCCCAGAAGACTTTGATGATTTGGCCTTGCCCTTTCTCTTATTCTTCTTCTTCACACCTCTAGAAACCTTCGGCCAAGCCTTGGGATTCTGAGATGTCGAAGCGAAGTGCCCCTCACGCGTCTTGCCCTTTAAAAGCTCTTTTTCTGCCTCATTCAACATTGTCATCAACTCTCCAATAGTCTTCTCTTGGTTCATCATATTGTAGTTCATGATGAACCCACTCCAGCTATCAAGAAGAGACTGTAAGATCAAATCTATGGAAGTCTCAACCTCAAAGGTTATACCCAGTCGACCCAGCTGTTCGATGTTAGCAATCATCTGTGACACATAGTGCTCGACAGATTTACCCTCTGACATATGAGAGCGAAAGAGCTTCTTCTACAACTCGTACTTCTGCAATCTAAGGTTATATCGGTGAAGGTCCCTCAATTTCAACATCATTTCGTAGGGATCCAATCCCTTGTTTTGACGAAAAAATTGTGGGGTCATTGCAGCAAGCATGACAGATTAAGCAGTTGAGTTGTCATCACTGTGAGTCTTTCAAAGCTCAAGCTCAAGCAGCTTCTCAATTCTGGGCTTAGGCCCAAGAGGTCTCTCTATCTTATAGAGTAATCTCTCAGCCCCCAGGACAATCCTGACGTTCATATCCCAATTGTTGGTTTTCTAGGTCAAACCAAGATCAATTAAGCTATGAAAAGTGCGAATACATCAAAGTAAAGTTGCGGAATACTCACTTTGATCGGCTTTTGCGATACGAAGAACAACAAAAAATATTCCTTGAAGCTCTCGGCCAAGGTCCCTTTGTGCTCCTAGTGTGTTCGGCCAAGCCTCTCCATGGATGATCTTCAAGCTCCAAGCTTTGTGAATGGATTTCATGCTCATGAATGGGTTTCCCTATCACCTTTGTAAGACTTCTTCGATGTGCTAGCACTCTTGAAAAAATGCAACAATTCTTCACTTTGCTTCTTTTAACTCTCGGCCAAGAAGAGAAAAAATTGAGAGGAAACGGCTTCCAAAGCCGTGAGGGAGGAGAAGAGAAAGATGAACTTGTGTTGGTTGTTTTTGATTTCAAAAATAAAATACAAAAAATCAATTACCAAATGTAAAAAGGTACAAGGCATTAAAGCCTTCCAACAACTCACATCAGTCACAAAAGTGACATCCATCACATCACTCAAAGTTGATGTGACTTATATCACAATGATGACTAATGATGTGACGCGTTATGTGACTTGTGGGCCCCACTTGATTCGAAATGCGAGTGGGCCCGCAAACACTCCCGGGCTCGGGTTCGTTAATTCTGAATTAACGAATTTTCTGTTGCGACGTAATTAAATAATTATGCCTAGCAGAATTACTATTCACGTCGCTAGCAAATTAATTCTAAATTAACTCGTTCGCCAGAATTAAAATCTAATTTTAATTCTGCGTCGAAATCTAATTTCGTTTAATATATCGAATATATTAATTTATCGATTAATTCCAAATTAATTGTTCTCTCTCTTTAAATAATATTTTATCCTAGATAAAATATCTCCGTAATTAATCCTAGATTAATTTTCTCTCTCTTATAATTAATCCTAGATTATTAGTGTCGAGTCATATGTCATCGATGAATCTTCGGGAAGCGACCCATGAGATCCCCGGATATGTTGGGCATTGTAAATCCGGCGTCGGACTATCCGAACACGTACGTACTAGTACTACGTTTTTACCAATTACAAGACATGGTTGGCTTCTAGCAAAGCACCGTGCCTACCCAATTCTCCAGAAATATTCTTAAAGGAATATGTAATCTATATCAGGCGTAGTATACAAGTATTACATATTGCGATCCAGTATCAGATGTCACGTGTTAGGCCTGGGGATGGAATTGTGTCTGCCCCGTACGAAGCACATATTGGATATCTGGTAACTAGTCTCTATAATCGGATAAACATGACCTAGTCATATTATCCCGATAGCTGCAACATATAAGAGCACTAATTCCGTATCCTACGTGACTATCATCTCCATATGACTGAAGTGATACTTCCATCTTGACATCACACCCAGTACACTACGATTCTCAATATACCTAGAAGAGGCATACACAGAACCAGTTAAAGCCCTGAGGACCAAAACCAAAGTATATTGATAGTCGCAAGTATTAGCGTTGCAAGTCTCAGGTTAAGACCAAATACACCTACCCTGATTCGGACTTCCATAGACACATAGTCATACAACCATGGAATTTCTATGCAGAGCGAAGCTGTTTCCGTACCATCGGTAAACATAACCTCCTATTACACTTGCATGAGTATCCAATACCCAAATATATGAGAACTATGTCGTTATGCTCCCACAACGCGCACAAGTGAAATACTAGTCTATTCCACATTATCGATGTCCAATCTCAATAATACTCCGACTAGGGATGTTTAAATGATTAAACCTTCATGGATTGATAATGTCTCATATCTTATCAATCTGGAACTAATCATATGGACTTTTATCATTTATATATCCCGAAAATCTAATTACAAATGATAAAAGAGCAATTTCCTTTGTCACATAGTTAATTTATACAACAACACAATGTTCTGTACAAATAGTGATGCTATGGGTCATAATTGTCCAACAATCTCCCACTTGGCCTATAGCCAATCACTCAAGTGTCCTACACTTGAACTATGTACGGGTCGCTCAAACTTCTGCTGAGAAACTACTTTCGTCAGCGGATTTGCAAAGTTATCATCTGATGTGATTTATTCGATCATCACATCATCACGATGTATGATCCGAACGAATCAGATGAACAGTTGAAGTATAAACTCGGGTCGTTGATGAGACCATTAATTCTTTAGCCTGTGTTGTAGCCTAGCTCAGCTGCTAACAGAACTACTCCTAATCCAATTAGGATTATTAAGATCCAAAGTGCTTCTATTGCTACCTCAGCTGCATCAATATTCCGCTTTTGTTGTTTATTCGATAACAATATCTTGCTTGGAAGATTTCCAGCTCACTGTTCCGTTATTCAAACTATATAGTACCCTTATTACGACTTATAATCGTTATTGTCGGTTTGGAAACTTGCAGCAGTGAACCCAGTCACTTAAAGTTCTCATTCTCTATAATTTAAGAAAGCATCATCAGTTCTTCTAAGATACTTAAGGATGTTCTTAACATCAATCCAGTGACCATCATGGATTGGCCGATTGTGACTCCATATGCTCAAAGCATATGAGACACCAGGTCCGTACATACCTTTCAATGTACGGGTTCTCGGAGAGTGTCAACAACTTTTATATCTATCCCAGTAGATCCTTATCCTAAAATAAAGGTTGTCTCTCCCCAAGTATTTTACAGAGAATTTTCACGAAAGCCAAGCTTTCACCGATTGTTTATGGAATGTCCTTCCAAGAAATGATATATCATCATTATTAGGACAATCAATGTCAGTGCGCTCCTACTAACCTCCTATATACACAAGAATCATTTTTCGTTTTGAATTAAATCATATACCATTATGATTACATCAAAATGATAGTTCCAAGAACGCAATGCTTGCTTCAATCCATAATGGATCGAATTAACTTGCATACCTTGTTTCTCATTTTGGTACGACAAAACCGTCAGGATGTTGTAAACATCCTCCAAATGGTTTCGTTAAGGAAAGTGATTTTGACATTCAGCTGCCATATTTCATAAATGAAACAGCTCAGCATTAGCAAGCATTATCCAAATGGATTAACCATGGCCACGGTAAAAGGTTTCATCGTAATCGACACAATGTTGATAACGATACCTTTTCGTTACAAGCCTAGCTTTTACGTTGGTATGTTGCCATCCATGTATGTCTTCCTTGAAGACCATTAGTACCAATAGGCACAATGTCTTCCGGTACATCAACTAGTGTCCAAACTTAGTTGGTATACATGGAATCCATTTGGCACTTATGGCACTTTTCCATAAAGTGGATTCGATACCTTGTATCACTTCCTCATACGTAGCCAGTTCGTATTCCTCAATAAGATTGACATCTTCATGAGGTTAGATCAGAAACCCATACCTCCCAGGCTGTTTTCTGACTCTCTCTGACTTACGCGGTTCTTGTGTATTCGAAGATTGTGGTACAGTTTCATCCCTGATGAACTGTTTGTGTTCCATTAGGACTCGGTGCCTGGAACAGTATTACTCTGATTTTCATCGAGTTTTACTTTCCTCTCACTTACCACTGCATATAGGTATTCCTCTTAGGAAAACCGCTTGGCGAGCAACAATTACATTGTTCTCTTGTGAGTTGTATAAGTATTATACTTTGGTTACCCTAGGATAACCAATTACAAATTAGGCACTTATCCGATTTGGGTTTTAGTTTGGTATCATCCAAACATATGCCTAGCATTCCCAAATCTCAGGAGTGAGAAAACCCAGTTTCTTCCTGTTCATATCTAATATGAAGTCTGTCAAAGAGATTTTTATGGAACCTTATTCAAAATAAGTTTTGCATTGTTTAATGCGTATCCCTATAAGGAAAATGGTAGCTCAGAGCGACTCATAATTAACCTTACTATGTCCAACAAGGTTCGGTTTCTCCATTCGGACACATCGCTCAATCGAGGTGTTCCGGGAGGAGTCCATATTGAAAGAATGCTATACTCTTTCAAGTAGTCGAGAAACTTATTGCTTAAGTATTTTCCACCATGTTCTAACCATGACAATTTTATACTTTAGCCGATTTGTTTGTCAACTTCGTGTCGAAACTCTTTGAATCTATCAAAAGTTTCTGATTTATGTTTCATAAGAAACACATAACCATAACGCGATGCCACATCCGTAAAGGTTACGAAGTATTCATATCCTCCTCTAGCCTACGAACGAGGGCTAACAGATCGGTGGCACTTGCATTTTTACCAAGTAAAAGATGTTTTAGACACTTTGCCTAATAAACTAGATTCATAGACATCATTTGAATAGGATCAAATCTGTCCTAGTATCCACTCTTCAAAAGTGTGGATATACGAGAGTTGTTTATGTGTCCCAGACAACAATGCCACAAATAAGTCTCATCTGATTAATTCAGTCTGAGCTATTTGTTTGTCATGTCATACGTATGAGATTAATTTATATTCTAAATATAAATAACGTTATTCACATCTAATGTGTTTATCTCAATATCATCTTTATAAATAAAACACTTTAGTGTTCTAGAATATAAAGGTATACCCGCAACGAGTTATACTCTGATATAGACATAATGTTTCTAGTCAAACTAGGTACAATGTAACAGTTTCCTAATTTAAGTACATACCTGAAGGGTAGTTCCTAAACTTAGGTTTCTACGGTTAAAACAGCGACTCTCATCCCATTTCCGATTCGTAGATCAATCTCAACTGAAGCCAGTATCCTTCTAATCAGCAGATTCCGCACATCGGTACATATTTTATGTACCACATCTAGTATCAAAAATCCAATTTTGAAACTAATAGCGAACATGTTTATGACAAATACTTAAAGCTGGAGGCTTGCCCCGCTTCACTTCCTTCATGTATGCCTTGCCCATACGGCAGTCACGCTTCTAGTGACCCCATTTGCCACAGTTTAGGCAGACATCTTGGGATATGTCCTTTGTCTTCCTAGAAGACTGTGATGAATTTGCCTTTGCCCCTTTTAGAAGCTCTGGCTCTGCCTCCTAGAGCATAACCGTCAACTCTCCAAGAGTTTACTCTTGGTTCACAATGAACATGTCCCAGCTTCGGGTAGAGACTATAAGATCAAATCTTTGGTAGTCTCGGCAACGTAGGTAATGCCCAGCTAACCTAGCTGATCGATGTCAGCAATCATCTGCGACACCTAGTGCTCGACAGATGTACCCTCTGAAATACGTGAGCGAAAAAGCTTCTTTTGCAATTTGTACTTCTAAGATCTAAGAATAGATCTATGAAGATCTTTAATTTCAACATCATGTTACAAGAATCTAATCCTTAATTTTGACGACGGAATTAAAGTGTTATTGCAGTATGCATAATGGATTGAGCACTAAAGTTATCATTACATGAATCTTCCAAAGATCATGTTCTACTTATTTGCTCAACTCCAGGCTTAGGCCCAAGATGTAATTCTATCAAATAGTAGTACTTCTCAATTCCCAGGACTATCCGAGGTTCTATTCCCAATCTGAAAATTAAAGCCGTTTAATGACATTTTCTCCAGGATTATGTTTAAACACTAATCTTTCAGTTATCTTGATTGCTATAGTCCAACTATCCAATCAATGATTTTATGTACTATCGATAATAATGATTACTATAGTCTAACTATATAATCATCTATAATTTGTTTGGTTAAATTCAAATATATTGATTACTATAATCCAATTATATAATCAACTATAATTTGAAGTAGTTTGAATACAGTCCTACTGTTTAATAAAACAACAATTAAATACTAGTCCAACTAATATATTTATGTATTGACGAAAATTGAAATGAGCGCGTATTGGCAAGTATCTAAACGAAATTTGAAATTTAATACTTGCCTCCCACTATTTTTCGGCGAGCCTCTAACCCTTCTGTTGAGTACTCGGGAAACCTTGTTCCTAGTGGGCTAGGATCCCGTTAAATAACACACAACCTTGACTTTGGCCAACAAATTGTATGATATTTAACTAGGTAGATCTCTAAGATCATTGGATCTCATCCAATTCCTAGATCCAGTAGGTGGTCATCCAAGTCCGAAACATATATCTAATATATGCCAATATATCCGATATATTGCCTAACATTTTTCCTCTGAATCAATAAGCCTTGGCTTTGGCACAACAAATTGACTTTGGCCAACAAATCACAACTTGGACAAGACATACGATATGGAACAAAGCCCTCATGATTCAAACACATCCGCAATGGACAAAGGTCTTGACTTTGGCCAACAAACCAGTGCCAATCTTGGATCTTGAGAATGAATCATTCAATGGAAGGAAAAATGCTTAATATTTGTTGAGGGTTTTTCGCGTAATTGGCAACCAATTAATTATCTTTGATTAGGTCTCATCATACACCCTTAAGCATGCATTCTAAAAGCATAATAAGGCACGATAAATAAATTAATAATGATATGCGGATGGATATTTAAAAAACTTGTTCCTAGAAAAAATCTCTCCATTTCCTCTCTCCGCTAGCACAATTCTTACTTCTACCCAATTACATAACACTTCTAAAGAAACCTCATTTACATTGAGGGGAATAGGTGAGAAGAGAAATACAAAGAATCAAGAGGTAATAGGCTGGACACGCAGGTCCAATTTTAATAAATTCTAAATTTATTAGAATAATTTCCAAAATTGCCCTCACCCATCTAATATCCATCCGATATACATTATTCATACATCACATACATGTATCACACAAAGCATCTAATCAATCAATCTAATCCAATTAATTAATCTGAAATTAATGACCATCCAATCTTCAAACAACGATTTGATTTGCGCGAGTCCGACTCGTTTAAGAATAAGTACTCAAAGTACTCATTCTTGAATTATATCGAAACTACAATATTAAATCCAATTTAATTTGTATTCAATACTAATTCTTTATTTAATTCCAAATAAATAATTACACTTTATTAATGAACCTTTGGACTTAGATTCTAAATATAATCTTTACGGGTCTCAAAGCCCAATTAACATCAATGTCAATTTAATTAAAGTCCATGGGCTTTCAATTAATTTATAAGGCATGGACTTTGGCAACCAAAGCCCAATAAGGAATCACCCTTTGCCTAAAATCAATTTAGGCCCATTAGGCCCAATTAAAATTTTAAAGGTCCATTAAAATATTTGGACTTTATGGAAATGGTTTTAGGCCCAATTGGATCCAACCAATTAACCTAAACCAAAATTGGCCCAACCAAGCCCATTAAGCCCAAATACAACTTTATTAGCCCAATTCCAAATTTAGCCCAACTAATTAAATGCTAAAATTCCAAATTCACAATTTAATCAATCAAAGTGTATAAGCCATAATTTATTACTTAAATCAACATTCTAAAATACCAATTTACATAATTAATCATGCTTTCTAATTATCAATTCATGTCCAACACAATTGAAGCAAAATCAATACCATTTCCATGCTTATAGCTCACGGCAATTAAAGGGATTTAATGTCCAATTTCGATTTCAATCCAATGAATCTCAAATCACATTTCCCAAGTCTTCCACTCATCCAATGATCAAAAGCCAAAAATCACCATGACATTATGGCACTCTATACATGCGGCCAAGCCAAATTATTTGGAGAAAAATTATCCAATTCAATTTTCATCAAATAGATCATGCATAACTCTAAGTTATCATCATTCAAGCATATTAGAACAAACAATTTCATCAAATCATGCTCAAATCAATTATACCCAAATTTTACCCTAAATCAATTTCATGCTTAATCAAGGCTCTGATACCATTGTTGGGTTTTCTAGGTCAAACCAAGATCAATTAAGCTATGAAAAGTATGAATATATCAAAGTAAAGTGCGAAATACTCACTTTTATCGACTTTTGCGATGCGAAGAAACAACAAAAAATATTCCTTGAAGCACTCGGCCAAGGTCCCTTTGTGCTCCTTGTGTGTTCGGCCAAGCCCCTCCATGGATGATCTTCAAGCTCCAAGCTTTGTGAATGGATTTCATGCTCATGAATGGGTTTCCCTAAACCTTTGTAAGACTCATTTGGTGTGCTAGCACTCTTGAAAAATTGCAACAATTCTTCACTTTGCTCTTTTAACTATCGGCCAAAGAGAGAAAAAATTGAGAGGAATGGCTTCCAAAGCCGTGAGGGAGAGAAGAGAAAGAGGAAGTTGTGTGGTGGTTTTTGATTTCAAAAATCAAATACAAAAAATCAATTACCAAATTCAAAAAGGTATAAGGCATTAAAGCCTTCCAACAACTCACAATCACTAACAAAAGTGAGATCCATCACATCACTTAAAGTTGATGTGACTTATATCATAAGAATGACTAATGATGTGATGCGTGATGTGACTTGTGGGCCCCAATTGATTTGAAATGTGAGTGGGCCCGGAAACACTCCCGGGCTCGGGTTCGCTAATTCAGAATTAACGAATTTTCCGTTGCGACGTAATTAAATATAATTTAATTAAATAATTATGCTTAGCAAAATTACTATTCACGTCGCTAGCAAATCAATTCTAAATTAACTCGTTCGCCCGAATTAAAATCTAATTTTAATTCCGCGTCGAAATCTAATTTCATTTAATATATCGAATATATTAATTTATCGATTAATTCCAAATTAATCGTTCTCTCTCTTTAAATAATATTTTATCCCAGATAAAATATATTCGTAATTAATCCTAGATTAATTTTCTCTATCTTATAATTATTCCTAGATTAATTATGTGTGAGTCATACGTCATCGGTGAATCTTCGGGAAGCGACCAATGAGATCCCCGGATATGTTAGCAGTAAATCCGGTCGTCGGACTATCCGAACACGTACATACCTAGTACTACGTTTTTACCGATTTACAAGACATGGTTAGCTTCTAGAAAAGCACCGTGCCTACCCAATTCTCCAGAAATATTTTTAAAGGAATATGTAATCTATATCAGGCGTAGTATACGTAGTATTGCGTATTGCGATCCAGTATCGGATGTCACGTGTTAGGCCTGGGGCTGGAATTATGTCTGCCCCGTACGAAGCATATATCGGATCTCTGGTAACTAGTATCTATAATCGGATAAACATGACCTAGTCATATTATCCCGATAGTTGCAGCATATAAGAGCACCAGTTCCTTATCCTACGTGACCATCATCTCCGTATGACTGAAGTGATACTTCCATCTTGACATCACACCCAATACAGTACGATTCTCAATATACCCAAAAGAGGCATACACAAAACCTGTTAAAGCCCTGGACAACCAAAACCAAAGTATATTGATTGTCGCAAGTATAAGCGGTGCAAGTCTGAGGTTAAGACCAAATACACCTACCCTGATTCGGACTTCCATAGACACATAGTCATACTACAAATGTAATCGAGGGGTCTATGCAGAGCGAAGCTGTTTCCGTACCATCGGGAAACACAACCTCCTATTACATTTGCATGAGTATCCAATACCCAAATATATGAGAACTATACCATTATGCTCCCATAACGCGCACAAGTGCAATACTAGTCTATTCCGTATTATCGATGTCCAATCTCGATAATACTGCGACTAGGGATGTTTTAATGATTAAACCTTCATGGATTAATATTGTCTCATATCTTATCAATCCGGAACTAATCATATGGACTTTTATCATTTATATATCCGGTAATCTAATTACAAATGATAAAATAGCAATTTCCTTTGTCACATAGTTAATTTGTACAACAACACCATGTTCTGTACAAATAGTGATGCTATGGGTCATAATTGTCCAACACCAATCAGGAAAGTTCACACCATTAAAGACATTTCACCCATGATAATGTCCTTAACATTGATCTTTCCGGCCATCTTAATTGCAATAGTCTAACTATTCAATTAACGATTTTGGTGTTAGAAAATTATGACCCATAGCGTCACTATTTGTAAAAGACATTGTGGTTTTTGTACAAATTAATTATGTAGCAATGAAATTGTATTTTATCATTTTGTAATTTGATTACTTAAATATATAAATGATAAAAGTCCTTATGATTAGTTCCGGATTATAAGATATGAGACAATATCAATCCATAAAGGTTTAATCATTAAATATCCATAGTCGTAGTATTATCAAGACTAGACATCGATAATATGGAATAGACTAGTATTACACTTGTGCATGTTATGGAAGCGTAACAGCATAGTTCTCATATATTTAAGTATTGGATACTTATGCAAGTGTGATAGGAGGTTGTGTTTACCGATGGTACGGAAACAGCTTCGCTCTGGATAGACCCCGCAGAATCCCATTGGTAGTATGACTATGTGTCTATGGGAATCCGCATCAGGGTAGGTGTATTTGGTCTTAACCTGAGACTTGCATCGCTAGTACTTGCGACAATCAATACGCTTTGGTTTTGGTCGTCCAGGACTTTAACAGGTTATGTGTACGCCTCTTCTGGGTTTATTGAGAATCGTAGTGTATTGGGGTGATGTCAAGATGGAAGTATCACTTCAGTCATATGGAGATGATGATCACGCAGGGATACAGAACTGGTACTCTAATTGGTTGCAACCATCGGGATAATATGACATGGTCATGATTATCCGATTAAAGAGACTAGTTGCTTGTATCCGATATATGCTTCGTACAGGGCATACACTATTCCATCCCAGGCCTTGCATGTGACATCGATACTGGATCGCAATACGCAATACTACGTATACTACGCCTGATATAGATTATATATTCCATTAAGAATATTTCTGGAGAATTGGGTAGGCACGGTGCTTTGCTAGAAGCCAACCATGTCTCGTAAATCGGTAAAAACGTAGTACTAGGTACGTACGTGTTCGGATAGTCCGACGATCGGATTTACTGCCAACATATCCAAGGATCTCTTGGTTCACTTCTCGAGGATTCACCGATGACGTATGAATCGAGAATAATTAATCTGTGATTAATTACAGAGAGATTTTATCTAGGATAAAATACTATTAGAAGAGAGAGAATGATTAATTTGGAATTAATCGATAAAATAATATATTCGATATATTAAACGAAATTAGATTTCGACGCGGAATTAAAATTGGATTTTAATTCGGGCAAACGAATTAATTTAGAATTAATTCGCTAGCGACGTGAATAGTAATTTTGCTTGGCATAATTATTTAATTAAATTTGATTTAATTACGTCGCAACGAAAAATTCGTTAATTCGGAATTAACGAACCCGAGCCCAGAATGTGTTTACGAGGCCACTCCAATTTTAAATCAAGTGCGGCCACAAGTCACATCGCTCGTCACATCGCAGTCACTTTAGTGATGGATGTCAAGTCACCATTGGGTGATTGACAACTAGTCACTATTCATGATGTTGGTGGTTGTGGGATTAATGCCATTTTGCCTCCAAATTGGCTTTTGACTTTTGGAAAGTTATATACCAAATTTGGGTGAGATTTTTGTATAATTTTTTAGAAAACAAAATACCAAAAAATTGAAACTCTCTCTCTCTCCTTTGCTCTCAAAACCGATCAAAGTGAGCCTCATTGAAGAATAAGAAGAATTGTTTTTCTTTTCACACTTGCTAGCACACTTAAAGAATCATTCAAGGTGTTAGGGAAACCCACCTTGAGCTTGGAATCAACACAAGCTTGGAGCTTGGATTCAACTCTTCAACAAAATTGGGACCTTGGCCGTGACTTCTACAAGGACAAGGAGAAAAATTTTGTCATTAACACTTCATAATCTGTTCATTGTAAGTATGATTTTGCCATACTTCTTATATGTATTCACATGTTTTTATGCTTGAATGATTTTGGGACAACTTTAGAAACCCAATAATGGTATCATGGAGCCTAATTTGAGCATGAAAATGATTAGGGTAAAATTTGGGTAAAATTGATTTGAGCATGATTTGATAAAATTGATTGATTGAGTATGCTTGTATTATGATGACTTGGAGTTATATATATCAATTTTATGAAAAGTTGACTGGATCAATTTTTGGCCCAAATCTTGGCTTGGCCGATATGAATGTTGCCCTAACTCTTGTATTTTTTGTTCTTTTGATCATTGGATGAGTTTAAAGACTTGGGAAATGTTGATTTGTAATTCAATCGGATTGAAAACGAAATCGGATATTAAAACCCACCAATGCCGTGAGTGATATAGCATGGAATGAGAGATTTTTTGTTTCAAAATGTTGGACATGTGTTGAACAAATAATGCATGATTAATGGATTAGATAGTATTTTGGAAATGTTAATTTAAAAATTAATCATGGCTAAACACTTTAATTAATTAATTATGAAATTTGGAATTTTGAAATTTAATTAGTTGGGCTTAATTTAGAATTGGGCTTTAATGTTGTATTTGGGCCTAATGGGCTTGGTTGGGCCAAGTTGGTTTAGGTCAATGGATTGGATCCAAATTGCACCTAAATCATTCCATTAAGTCCAAATATGACAGATGGGGGTTTTATGTTTAATTGGGCCTTATGGGCCGAAATTGGTTCCTTGGCAAATAGGGTGATTCCTTAATTGGGCTTTGGTATTTGGGTTTGACCTATATTGACTAAAGTCCATGCCTTAAGAAATTAATTGAAAGCCCATTGGACTTTAATTAAACTACATTGGATGTTTATTGGGCTTTGAGACCCATTTAGATTAGATTTGGAATCTAAGTCGTAAAGGCACATTAAAAAAGTGTAGTTATTTAATTTAGAATTAAATATGGAATTAGTATTGAATACGAATTAAATTGTTTTAAATTGTAGTTCGATATAATTCAAAAATTCATACTTTGAGTACTTATTCTCAAACGAGTTGGACTCGCGCAAAATCAAATCGTTGTTTGAACATTGGATGATCAATTTATTCAAGATTAATTAATTGGATTAGATTAGATTGAATAACATGCTTTGTATGAATACATGGATATGTTGAATGAATAATGTATATCAGATGGTTATTAGAAGGGAAAGGGCAATTTTGGAAATTGTTGTAAATTTAGAATTTATTAAATTGGACCTACGTGTCCAGCCTTATCTCTCTTGATTCTTTGTAATTCTCTTCTCACCTAATTCCCCTGAATGTTAATGAGGTTTCTTTAATTGTATTATGTAATTGGGTAGAAGTAAGAATAGTGCTAGCCGGGGAGAGGAAATTGTGTGATTTGTTCTAGGAACAATCTGTTAGATATCCAACCGCATATCGTTATTAATTTACTTATGCGCCTTATTATGCTTTTAGAATGCATGCTTAAGGGTGTATGATGAGACCTAACAAAGATAAAAAATTGGTTGCCAATTTACGCGAAAAACCCTCAACAAATATTAAGCGTTTTTCCTTCCATTGAGTGATTCTTACTCAAGATCCAAGATTGGCACTGGTTTGTTGGCCAAAGTCAAGACCTCTGTCCATTGCGAATGTGTTTGAATCATGAAGGCTTTGTTGCATATCGTGTGTCTTGTCCAAGTTGTGATTTGTTGGCCAAAGTTAAGATCACTTCTTGTCCATCGACATCGATTACAAAGCATTCCAAAGTCAATGGATTCCGCTTAACTAGAATCATTAAGCTGTTGTGCCAAAGCCAAGGCTTAGTTGATTCAGAGGAAAAAGGTGTTGGATAATATGACCCATAGCGTCACTATTTGTACAGATCACGGTGTTGTTGTACAAATTAACTATGTGACAAGGAAATTGCACTCTCATCATTTGTGATTAGATCACCATAAATGTATAAATGAAGAGAGGTCCATATGATTAGT
>SKCR01030881.1:0-101544 GCA_019454045.1 Zanthoxylum bungeanum
AAGTAGATTGACAAAAAATCAGACAATTGATAAAGATTTTCAAATGCGAATCAAGAAAGAGACAAATCATTGGAAACAAGTGATGCTTAGAATTATTGCTGTTGTGAAATGTTTAGCCATACGTAATATAACATTTCATGGAACAAATGAAAGACATTTTTGGTTATTAGGTATGAATTACAGGTGTTGCAAATGATGTTACCTGAAGAAGCATTTCTCTCTAATAACCCTTGGACATCCATGGAAATAGCAAACTTTGTAAAAGAAACTGACATGTGTTCTAATGTCATGATTGCTTATCGTGTACTGTTGACTGTACCTATGACCGTGGCATCTGCAGAAAGAAGTTTTTCAAAATTGAAATTATTAAAATCTTAATTGCGGACCACTATGACTCAAGATATGATAAATGGATTAGCAATCTTATGCATTGAAAATGATGAGATTGAAGACTTGGAGTATGATGATATAATTGATGATTTTGCTTCAAAAAATGCTAGAAGATAATTTCTTAAAGGTTGAAATTTCAAGGAGCTTTGCTAGGAATGATTGTATATGATTGTATTTTTTATTGTCGGGGTTTAGGTACTATGTCTCTCATTTGTATATTTTCTCAAGTAATATAATTTGGGCGTGAGGGCTTAGCCCCCAGCTTCGACTGGGTTCCAGCCCTCGTTAAATATTATTTTTTTAAACATATATTTTCGTAATAAAAAATGACACATGAGTTTTCGCACCGGGCACCCAAAAATTCAGGATCAGCCCTGTCTCTATTTATAAGTTTCAGTCTTATGTTATCCTAAGTAGTTTTCGAGCAGATTCTCAGTCTTGTAATTGCATCATTCATGACGATGTATCATTTGGTTTTCTTTCCTCAAGGGGCGTGGCTTGGTGGTGTATGGTTCAAGATCTCACCTTGGAGTCTTGGGTTCTAATCTAGGGAGTGCATTTCTTGTAAGAGCTCGGGACTGCCGGAGGTTTACCTGCTCCGCTTAAGTCCGGAAGTGGTGGTTTGACAGTGGGGTTTCCAATGATTTCAAAAAATAAAAATAGAAGTCCCCAATGGACGTGGTGTATGGTTCATGATCTCACCTTAAGGTTCTGTGTTCGAATCCAGAGAGTGCATTTCTTGTAAGAGTCTCGGACAGCCAGAGGTTTTACCTACTCCGCTTAAGCCCGGAAGGGGTGATTTGGCGGCAGGATTTCCAACGATTCCAAAAAAAAGAAAGTATTATTTGATTTTCTAACCTTATCTATACAACGCATTTAAATATATATATATATATATATATATATATAGATATATATATATATATATATATATATATATATATATATATACACTTAAAGCTGACCGCAATATTATAACTTAGTAATTTCAAATGTCGCCACCAAGAAAGATGGTCATGATTTGTATGTAATTTTATATCAGAATTAGAATATTGGGACGTAATGGAATAAAATTATTAAAATTTAGGCTTTAATCCAAGTCTTTGAATGCCAATTTTTCAGCCAATTGATTTGGTCTTGTCATTTGCCTAAAATATTAAATCCTTTGTAACATCTAACTTATTAAAATAAAAAATAAAAAAAAAAAAAAAAAAAAAAGACAGGAAAAGCTTGTATATTCTATTAACAAATGCCACATATTTGGTCATATCTCTTGTCTTAAATAATCAAGCCGAACATATTGACCTATATTTTACTGCAAATATGTAATTGAATAATATACAAAGTAATGGAAAATTAGGAAGAGAGGAAAACGACTTCATGCACATAATCCAAACACAAAGCTCCAATTTAATTAGCCAAGTCAAATGAAGGGGCTTTGAGGGCTTTGCTTTTTAGAGCATCCATTGCTCATCAGTGCCTTTGATAATTGAAAAGGTCAAATGATGGATTTGATATAGATTTGAAGATATAGAGTTGTACTTGGGGGTTCTACTACTTGATTAACGTTTTTAAATATATTATTAAGATATATTTAATATGATTTAAATACACCTAAACGGATTCTTAGGCCCCGTTTGGTTTGATAGTGTGGTGTCGTGGCTTTTAAATTGCCACAACTACTAAGATACAGCTAATGTTCATTAAACATCCTAGAACTATAGCTTAAATAAAAGTCAGTTGCAGTTGCTTAACAGCTAAGCCAAACAGAGCCTTGTTTCAGTCCAGAAATTAAAATGAATATTTAGTATTGCTGTATATGGAAGAAAAATGATTTGCAAGCTACTAGAGAAGTCATCAAACAGCAAGTTTGAAAGGTTCATTCAATATTTTATTTTGAATATAAAACTGGCGGGGAATGTAACTAACCCATCTGATCAAAGCCGGTGATTCCTCCAAGTGGCAGCAACCCAGATGCTCTCGTTTCTCATGCTTACCCCCTTTTCCGGATTGTCTCTTATGTACACTGTACAAATAGAAATAGTCAAAAATCCATGCAACTTCTATAATATTTTCACTATTGAAACAAATACTAATTAAAAATAATAATAATTTGTTCCTCAAGTAATCTAAAACCTAACAAATCTTTGGTATAATAATAACAATGAAGAAAAACAGATTCTAAAAGTGACCAGAAATGATAGATGTGGATCTTCCTCCAATCATGGAAGCTTCAGGCCTTTTGCCAACGGGGACTCTGATTGAATCTTTGATTCATATATCCAATGAAGTTTCATCAATGGAGAATCTTCCTGCTGTACAAGTTAGGAATGTTTCAACAATGATAAGGAGGATCAAGCTTCTTTATTCTCTGTTTGATGAAATTCAAGAAACAAATTGTCCACTTCCTCCATCTTCAATCCTGTGTCTCACAGAGCTTTTTTCAGTGATTCGAAAAGTCAAGTTGTTGATCCAAGGATGCAAAGAAGGCAGTTCTCTTTGGGGAATTATGCAGATTGATTTGGTTTCGAATCAATTCTATGTGCTAGTGAAGGAGATGGGAAGGGCACTTGATATTTTACCTCTTAGCTTGCTTAATATAACAACTGACATAAGAGAGCAAGTTCAGCTTCTTCACCGGCAAGCAAAAAGGGCAGAATTGTTTGTTGATCCTAAAGAGCTTCAAAGAAGAGACAATCTCCTGCAAATAACGGCATCTAATAATGAGAAGAACAGCAAGAATAAGGGATTCATTGATATGGGAAAACTGAGAGAATTTTTAAGCAGCATTGGCTTGAGAAGTCCATTGGATTATGAAGAAGAAATTTCCAAGCTAGAGGCAGAAGCACAAAAGCAGGCAGGTAGTGGTGGACTAATTGTTGTTTCCAATATAAGCAACCTTAGATCCCTTGTTTCAGATTCCAAATCAATAATTTTCACAAGAGGAGAAAATGAGAAGATCAAAGAAGACATCAAGCAGCGTTCTGCATTGAATAGATATGATCCGTCTTTGACTTATCAATCTGTACTTCCTAATATTCCTGATGAATTTCGTTGCCCGATATCACTTGACTGGATGAGAGACCCAGTGATTGTAGCATCCGGCCACACTTATGACCGAAATTCAATTGCTAAATGGATCAATTCAGGGCATCACACTTGTCCTAAGAGTGGACAAAGGCTAATTCACATGGCCCTCGTACCCAATTATGCACTAAAGAGTTTACTGCATCAGTGGTGTCAAGATAACAATGTCCCATTAATTGAATCTGCATCATCATCTTCCTCAGACTTAGAGAGAAGCAACAGCAAAAGGAAGTTATGTGAGAATGCTGTAGATCACATTTCTGCCACGAAAGCTGCTGTAGATGCTGTTAAAATGACAGCTGAATTTTTGGTGGGGAAACTAGCAACGGGATCTACTGATATCCAGAGGCAGGCTGCTTATGAACTGCGGTTGCTTGCAAAAACTGGCATGGCTAATCGCAGGATAATTGTTGAGGCAGGAGCCATTCCATTTCTAGTAACACTATTAAGTTCCCAAGACCCAAGAATTCAGGAAAATGCTGTCACTGCCTTACTCAACCTTTCCATTTTTGACAACAATAAGATCTTAATAATGGCAGCAGGTGCTATTGACAGCATAATAGAAGTTTTGCAGTCAGGGAGAACTATGGAGGCAAGAGAGAATGCAGCAGCAACAATCTTTAGCCTGTCCATGATAGATGATTGCAAAGTGACGATTGGAGCTTGTCCTAGAGCAATCCCAGCTTTAATCGGGCTCCTGAGAGAAGGCACAACAGCTGGAAAAAAAGATGCAGCAACTGCGCTTTTCAATCTAGCTGTATACAATGCTAATAAGGCTAGTGTTGTTGTTGCTGGAGCAGTTCCTCTCCTCATTGAACTATTAACGGACGATAAGGCAGGCATAACAGATGATGCCTTGGCAGTGCTTGCTCTACTTCTTGTTTGCCGTGAAGGGCTAGAGGAGATAGGAAAAAGTAGAGTTCTGGTACCTCTGCTTATAGATCTCTTAAGATTTGGTTCTACCAAAGGGAAAGAAAATTCAATTACTCTATTGTTGGGGCTCTGCAAGGATGGAGGAGAGGAGGTTGCAAGACGTCTATTAATAAATCCGCGGAGTATTCCTTCTCTTCAAAGCTTGGTGACTGACGGGTCTTTGAAAGCTCGGAGAAAGGCTGACGCACTCCTCAGATTACTCAACAGATGCTGCTCTCAATCTCACCATCCTGTAGGATAACAATATCAGAAAATTATGAATGGAGAAGTGTAAATTTGTCAATTTCACAAACATCATACGGGTGTTCACTTGTTACTGTAATTAGAGTTGAATTTTAAAGGTTTGCTGCTTCATTTGGTGAATTTATCCCGATTTACATTTTCTTTGTCATGGAACTTTCATTATAACCAAGAAATTGTCAATTTACCTCCGCAAAACCTCTGAAACTTATTGTCTCTGCTCAATAGCGCCAAGAGCCATAAGACTGACTATGAACCTCTGCAAAACCTCTAAAACTTTTCATCTCTGCTCAATAGCATCAAGAGCCATAAGACAACGCCTGCGAACCAACTGAACGGCAAAGCACATTAAAAATTCTGAGCTTCAATCAAACAGCTCAGTACCAAACCAGTTCAGATAACAAGTCTTATATCATAAAATTACAACATCATCGCAGAAAGCTTTATTCCAAGCACATTCATAAATAGCATAAACAACAGTTTGATGTATTGTACCGCTGACTTCTCCAAAAAAGAAAAAATGAATTCCAGAGTAACTTACAACGAGTCCATTAACAAATATACAATGCTAGCTTAGAAAAAAAGAGAGAAAGGGATGGTGGGGACAGACAGATGAAACATATACTTGCATTTCTTGCTCTTACAGTGTTTTTACAATCAATTTGATAAACTGTAAGAAGAAAAATAAAAGAGATGGTACATATTATTGTATGTTCCGGAGAAACATGTGGTTTATGAAGTTAAATTAGGTTAAACTTATGTCCAACCAATCGGGATTAACCATTTGACGTGACAATGATAATCTCCAAGTACTTTCGAGAATCATAATTCACCTAAGCATAGGTCAGAATCTGTCGGATTTTACAACTCTATTAATTCAAGGAAGATACGGGAGCCATTAATCTTGTAGTTCCAGAACCAGCTTCCAGAATCCATCATATTCTGTTCAATAGGGTCTAAATGGATTGCGCTGCCATCAAGCTGGAAAAGAGAAACCACACTAGCATAAATAAGAATGATCTGTCATGAGGCATCACTTAATTGAACAAGTAACCGGAATATTATAACCTGAAAATTACTCTACAAAAACTCTGCAACCTCTATTTGTAACTCGGAGCCCTTAGAAATGGAACCTCCATTAAACTGAGACAGTGAAGACAATGTTATTACGCATATAACCAGTGGCTAAATTATAATCACCACAGAAATTACAGCAAAAGATAAACACAGAGAGGAAGGAATATTTCTCAATAGAGGACATTTACATAGAGTTTACTGGTTGCATAACAGCAAAAACTTCTTACATTGCGAAGCAAGACCAAAAGGTTTAAACATTTGGCAAATGGGTGGACTAAATATTGATGATCTAAAATCAAATTGCCTTCACTATGTAAAGCAGAAAAAAACTTATAGGGACTTAATGATAGGGTTTGAAACAGCCACAATAAACTTACCTTTTGTCTTGTGACCTCCCAAAATAGGCCAAGGGCAGGATGGAGAAGGATAAGATATGGAGGTCCAGAATCAAAGTATTTGTCATTTCCTTCAATCTGCAAAATGTGGGAGAGATTACTGTCATTTGACATAGCTTCTAAAGAATACTCAACCAGCAAACAGGTTGTTATCTATTTTTTTATTTGTTTCCATGACGTGGTGTCCACCTCAATTTGAATGGGATAATGCATCAATTTGAGGAGATTCAAGAGGATATACCTTCGGTAGTTTAATGTCATGTTGGCTGAGTCGCTGAGAAGATCATAGGCATTCCGGAAGATATCCAACAATGAACCCTTTGGAGTCTGCAGAAGAATAAAATTAAAGGAATATACCTGCGAGTGTCTCCAAAATGATCAACATACACAATTGGCTTCTTTATATTAAGCACCATTCCTGGTAAGCTTTTTTCACTTTTGCTTGAACATAACTCCGCAGAAGGAAATCCACGTATAGTATATTTGTGTTGGCAGGGAAATCTGCCAGCAAACTTAAAGACAACAAACAATGTTGACTTGGATCATTTTTCAACCCCAAGCACTTAGCTATTCAATGTTGCAAAACTTCAAATCATGTTCCTTAACAATTTAGAATATGCAGTCACATATGAATGATAAGCACATGCAGTCGTGTTAATTATGTTAATTTACAGCATGAAAAACATCAAACCACATAAAAAAAATACATCTAATATTGTAAGAAAGATATGAAAGCATACCCATTAGAAGAATAAGGTCCACGTGCGATTCAAAACTTCTCAACTCGGTGTATTCAACGTATGACAAACCATATGCCCATTTCCCATCAAGATTCTTCTTCTCAACTAGAACATTTATTCCTTCTGTAGCCCCTGAGCTCCTCTTACAGGATGCAAACCCAGTTTCTGTTACATGCCCAATTAGTAACCACAAACAATCGTAGGTCAAGAAAGAGAATTATTTTATAATCAAAATATCAATATCAAATATAAACATAGTATCATAATTTCCCATGGTGTAAACCGATTCCAGCCAATCAAATCTGCAGCAGCCACAACATTACTGCATAGCCACCATGTCCAAGTCAAGTCCAAAGATTGGCAATTCCAGAAAATTACATTCAATATACGAGATATAGCTAACCTGACTTGTCAGACAGTTGTACCATTCTTCCATGATCATGAAACCACCTGAAGATGCCTTTCATAAGCAAGTTTCCATATAGCACCATGACTGTCTGGCTTGCATACAAGAGTAAATGGTCTCATAACCAACACATTGCCCATTTTTCACACTGACAGCAGGAACGAAAGGCTGGCAATCCATACATAATACTGGTTAAATATGCAATCATTTTCATTAAAGGACATTATTTTTTTAAAAAAAAAATGTATTTTAGAGATATACTCATAGATTTTCCTCTTAAAACCTGTTCAAAAAAGAACAGTTTAAGCAAACTCTCTGGCCTTGCAATCATGAAAGAAAATTTAATCACTAAAAACAAAATTATATTGTTATCAATCAACATCCACAATTAACAATTTCAACAACATAAAAAGAACATTTTCAGACTTGACCAGCATAGATTTTAGACCTGAAGATCTCTATAAGGCGCCTTCCAATAATGTCCTTCCACAATAAGGAAGCATCGCAGCGGCAGCGGGAAGACATTAACCCACCAAGTCTATCAGCAGAGCCTCCGAGAGGGTAAATTTCGCCTACTTCTGGCAGAGCCCATGACAAATAACATCTTATTATTCAAGAAATACATATAAATATCACTTCTGTTAACATAAAACAAAAATTTTAGCTACTAACCTCAATTCCCCATAGAGCTGCATTGCATACTCCGTGTTTTGAGAAAGATCAAGCTCTCTAGGAACATGAATTTCTTAGAACTGACATTCCATTGATTCATATTGAAGGTGCGTGAGATCTCGCCGGAGGTGTCGGAGGCTATTCTCCCAATTCCATACGATTCTGTCACGCAGGGAGCTCCATCCACGTGGACGAGGAAGGAACCAAATACAGACACAATTTTAAACTGTCAAAGAGTCAACCCAAGTGTGACTGCGTTCTGTTTGAGTGAGTGTTACTGACTTACTGTGTTAGTGCTCGTTTGGGATTTGCTTCTTCACATCAAAAGTACTTTATTAATTATTTTTTCAAGTTTTTCAAAAATGACAAAAATTTCGTTTCACCTATTATTTCTCTCTACAATTTTTCCGTGAAGGATGATATAGAAATTAAACCGCAATTTTTGGGCCAGTCCACTTGGTAACTTATGGACTATACTAGGCCGTATTCTTATTGGGCCATCCAATTTTTGAAAAATGGGCCACCAATTTTGAGGATATTTTTATTTTTTCTTTTCTGTCATATATATTTTCCATTCACAGATCATAATAAACTCGTTATAAGCATCGGCCAACTGACTTGCCTTGTAGCTAGCTATTGGGAGTCTTTGAATCTCTTTGGCTTGAAACCAAGGCACCGTTAAGATAGCGTTTAAACGCTACATCAAATACATGTTTAATGTTAACTTATAAACAAATTTATACTCTCATAAAATTATTATTTTTCTATCTTTTATTTCACAGATTATAAATTAGCTTATACTTTCAGTACAATACTCTCTACAAAACTCGACCTAAAAAGATTTTTCCAGATCTTGCAATTGCCAATACATTGGAAAACACCTTGATATTTTTCTCTGGATAGTGTAGTAACTCAAATGCACCATAGAATCAAATGCTTTGATCAACAAAACTTGTATTATAAAAGTTTCAGGCTTGAAGTGCATTAACCCTACCACTGTGTCTGCATTTTAAAGTTTCAAGATTCCTGCTAATTGATCTTCCAGATTATGCTTGAAAAAGTAGCTGTTCCAGTTCTTGTCCAAATTCCTCATCGCCACCTTGCTCATCATCCTTCAGTCGTAGTTGTTTCCGTTCTGTTTCAGCAGGCTGCTCGTTCATTCTACTTTGTTGATAAAACACTTCTCTTTGGACATTCCAGTCCTCAACAATCTTCTCCACTGTCTCTCCCATCAGTTCCATATCATCTGAGATATGCTTTACGTTTTGGACATCCACCACCTCGCTGGCCTCTTTAACAAGTAAAAACGAATATAAGGACTGTGTTAGATGGTTGACAAAATTAAATATAAATTTGCAATGCAATATTCAGGCAGTGGAAGTGAAACCATATGCACTACTCACTAGTGTGATGTGATTAAGGAGCAACTGCAAGAACAAGAGAGATTAAGAAATCAAATCATGCCTGATAGTAATATTGTTACCTTTGAGGCAGAACTAGGAGTTGGTGATTTCCTAAATTACTTTGAAAATAATCACATTATTCATGATGATATTCATCCATGCACAAGTTATTGTAAATAAATGTTGAAAAAATCTTGAACTTCAAGCTTTTTATTTCCTCCTCCATAAGAGAAGTCAGAGATAATTGTCACAAGGTTCCAAAATCTGGAAAACAATAGGATGTCTACTTTCATGGTACTTAAATGCATTGCAAAATCCCACGCAGTAGGAGTGGACTGAGTCGGTATTCGTCTAGGAGAGGCGCACTTGTATGCCTTTTGAGACTTCCCCCTTGTAAATATTATCGGGTAAGAAAAAAGAACATCACCTCTTTCTTTTCTATCACTTGTGTAGTCATTTTGCAGCTGCCAGCTAGGCATGAACAAAAGAAAATGTAAAAGAAATTTACCTTCAATGGCTTGTTTCTTGGTCTGTGCATATTCTGTTGACATTTTTTTTAGCACATTGAGATCAATTTCCATACCCTGGTTTAAACAGTCACAAAAATGGATATCATATACAATTTTTACTGCCAAGATACATATAAAATGTTTTGCCGAGAGTGCCATAGATTCCCATTTCATGAGGAATTATTTAACTTACCAAGTCCATGTGAATAAAGTGCTCAATTCGAGTGCTAGCAAATAACCTGCAAGTCAAAAAGAAGCAAGCCATAAGAGCTGATATTGTGTAGTTACAAGATAAATGTATAATGGAAAATCTAAAAAATTAAAATTAATGTTTAGAAACGTACTTCTCATAAGCAACTTGTACACGGGCATTCTGCAAGTCTGTGAGCTGGTTCACCGTCTCAGTGACAGAGCTTTCATTTAAGTCCACATATCCAAGTAGAAAAATGTTCTTTTCTAGCATCCTTTTCATTAGAGCAGGTACAACTTTTATACCCTTATTTTTTGCCTCAACAACAAGGTCTTTAAGCTTCTTGAACTCCCCTATTAGTTAAGAGATTCAAGTAAGATAAATATAAATTAACAGAAAAACAAAATGGAGGAAGTATGCCCTAATCATCATACCAAATTATATCTGGCTATCCTTACTATCCCTCTTAGCCATTGGATACATATTCATAAATAACAAAAAGGTAACATAGGACCAATTTGGGTTTCATATCAACAAAATTCACATGCATAATTTACATCAGCTTGTCAAACAAAAGCCATAACAATGCAGTTATCTATTTTCCATACAAGTCAAAAGGAAAGTCAGATTCATAGCTTAATAATACTGTGATATGGTAACCCAGAACCATCAAAATAAAGTATTAAAGTTACTAAAGATCAAGCTTGAATTGAAAACATACCTAAGGATATGTAGATTTTAAATGGGGGTTTAAATGGTTGAGTCTCATATAGGCAATAAATGCAATAGAGTGCACCTAGTCTGCGTGATAAAGAATCGTTACTGACCATGTGACCTGCATATGAGTATAAGAGATTAGGGCTTAGCGGAGACAGAAAATAAAGACAATTGAGAACAAGAATCTCAACTCTCAAAAGAATTTTTAAAATGTACAATGATGCTTATATTAACATCATGTGTATGGAAAAATATTCAGAGTTTGCAATTTAACAGATACACTGAGATCACAATTCACATCTAAACCTGTAGGATATGGAGCTTCAATAAAAAAACATCTATCCAGTAAACAAATACGATATAAGAATCACATTTGATACTACGAGTCAAACCAGGAAATTACTTCAACAAAAAACTTTTATTCAGGCAAAAAGAACAATTCAACTTTTATTCACGCCCAGTTGTCAGAACACAGATCCTCAGATAATTTATTTCATATAAACAATGAATTTTTAACCATCGATCAGCTTTTAACTCCTACGTTTCCCTTCATCTTGCAGGGACTCAATCTAATCCACTATACCAAGGAATCTCATTAAAAGTCTGCAATCTAACTTTATAATTTTATCCTTCCCATGATCCTTCTACTTCTACCACATAAGCATTACAAATATTTAAAGCTAGAGGCATATCAAAATTCAAACATATAAAAGATTTAGATAATCAAATATATCAAAGCTTACGAATTGTATGGGCGTACAAAGATTGCACAAAAAAGGATAAATTGGTAGAAGGGCTAGCTTCATAAATATATGAGAACTTTCTGGATAGCCACACTCTCTTCATATCAGCCAACGTTGTCAATTCATCCTGTGACTCACAAAAACTCAAAGTATTAGAACATTTTTCTTCTTTTTTTTTTATTTATTTATAAAATAAATAAAAATTAAGAATTGTATCATAAAGAATAATTTGAAAAAATAAAAATAAAAATAAACCTGCGCAAACTCATCTATAAGCTCATCAATGTCCTGCTTAAACGGAGAAAGATCCATTGCTTTTAATACTATATGTGAATTATCTCTAAGGTGTTTTAATGGGATTCTGTGGGTGTGATTTTGAAAGCTTTGGGATTTTATTAGGGTTCAACGATTTGGACTGGGAACGAAAAGGGGAGGGTAATTGTGTAATTTAATTTTGGTTCAGGTGTAATAATAACGTAAACGGAAGGCGTTAGAACTTAGAAGGATGGATTTTTTACCTCTTATCTCAAATCAATATATATATATATTCATTTTATTAATTATTTTTTATTTTATAATTTTTTATTTTTGTTAAATTTATTTATTTTTTTTACTTTTTATATATCTATTCTTTTTTATTTGTTTAATAATTTGAAATTTTCATTTTAGTTTGCCCTACCTCCTAAAGTTTTATTTCTCAAAAAATTAAAAAAATTTTAAAAAAATCCTCAATAAGATATTGACTTTCTATCGCTCTCTACATCTCTACATACTTTTCCAAATTTAATAAATTTTCTATGTGACTTGTAAAATCTTCATTTCAATTTAGACTTGCCTTGTTTAAAATTTTACCATATTTTTATCATTTTATGAACCTTATTTTGAGGTCTTGTTAAAAATATTTATTTTATCTTTTTTATCCGTTCAATTTCACATTTTTAATTTCTATGTTTATATGGATACAATCATGCAAGTTCTCGCTTTTTTTTTAAAAAAATCGTTGGAAATCTCACCGACAAACCACCTCTTCCAGGTTTAAGTAAAGCATGTAAAATCTTCGGTTGTCCCAAACTTTTACAAAAAACGCACTCCTTAAATTCGAACTCATGACCTAAAGTCGGATCCTATAAATCCTACACTGCTTGGTGACTTCTCAATCTTTTCCTATAGCAAAAATAATAAAAATAAAGAAGAGCCCATGTTTTTCAATTTTCATGGCTATATCGCATATAGTTTAATGAGATATCATTTTGTCTCTAATATAATTCTAAAAAAGATCAATATGGTTAATATAAATACAAAGAGTTTTATAAGAACTTTAAGAGGCCCCACACTCTGAAAATTTTTAAGTCTAATTTTCATATGATTTAAATATAGTTTTAATGTGATGAATTTAGATTTTTTCATCCCCCACTAAATATTGGTTACATTACACTAACAATAAAAACCAGATTAATATTGTAGATTATGTATTATCTTATACAATCGAATAAGTTGGTGTGGAGCCACAAAGGAATAAGTAGTGTATTTGTTCATATTAAATCTGATTTTTTTTAAACAAATATCTTATATATTAATGAAAATTTTAATTAATTAATGAGATAATTTTGATTTATTTCCTTTAAAACGACTACCACTTAAAATATTAATTAGTTATTCCTACACACCCTCTGCCTCAAGTGTTTTGTTGTAATTTTTCCATATCTAACATATCTAAATCTTAGAGGATTCATATCTATAAATATGTTACATCGTAGTGAATTTGAAAAAGATTTAGATCAAATATTAATTCAAATCATATTTGATTAATTGATGGATCGAGTTTTGGAAAGCACTGCAAAATTGAAAATGGAAAATTTTTTTTATTGATTTGCAGAACAAGGACTTTCATCTTGCATATATATATATATATATATATTAATGCTAACCTTATTTTGCACGGTCAAACCAATTAAAACACTTTGGAATTCCAGAGACCAATTTGGAATTCAAAATTAAATATTTCATTTAATTCAAAAATTTGAATCTCGGCTAGTATTGAAGGAGTATATGTATCATTATCTCTAAATTAATTATAGACACTCAGAATGTTCATTATAAAATTCAAATTGTCCCTAAATACGTGATGACAGTCCAGTGATTTTCAAATAATTTTATTTGATTTGTCATTGATTTTAAATCATTGAGAAATATGGTAAGACGATAAAAAAGAAATTGAATTTTACCCATCATTAAATTTTTTTTAAAGGAAAAAATTTCAAATTTAAAGATTCAAAGCTTCGTTTTCTTTTTATGGATAGTATTGTCAACAACAATAATCTAGTCCACACTAATTGCATAGAATCTAAAATGTTGAGCATGAAATTATTGACCAAATCCTCTCTCTCTTTTATTTTTTCCTTGTAACAACATATATAGTATATACATGTAGACACATAAAATATATATATATATATATATATATATATATATATATATGTCAGGACCAGCTTACTCGCACATTAACTAATCTCCGGGACCTATGACGATAAATCAATATGAGATTGACCTTGTTTATCTACTGCATTAGTCTATTATATTCATATTTTAATAATTAGGCTGAATATATATATGTAAATTCATCAGAATTTTGTCTTGTATTATTATTAGAACTTAACTGATAGCGTGTGGAGCCGAACTATCCCAAGGACTATAATATTTAATGGAATTAATCCAATGTTGTTTTTTTATAATCGAATAAATTTACGCGTATCTCAACTAATTCCGAGAACTGTGTCAATTCAATGTTTATTGTTGACGGCTGATTTTTATCTCAGGGGCAATAAGAGAATACCGCTCCCGGGATAATCTTCATTCAACAGTGAATTTGTTTGGTTATGGGAAACCAAAAGCAAACTTTGACAAAAGGGAATAAACACGCAGATCAACGCAAAATATTAACGTGGTTCGGCGGATTGAATCCAACCTACCTCCACGAGCACAAAACGGATGAGTGTTTTATTACCGAAATATGCTCGGCCGACCTGTTTTGTGATCGGTCAGTGTGGAAACCGAGATGTTTGTGTTTACAGAATAGTTCTATCTAGCTTTTTAGTAATCAAACTTACTAATCAATCAACCAACTCTTACAAATGTGTTTCTCCCTCCTATTTATACCAGCAAAGAGGCGGTTCTATCCTCCCTCTAGATGACACTACCCATGTGGACTCATTAATGGAATTCTTTCCCCCAATGCCACTTGGCTGAAAATATCTTACTTTCATCATTACTATGTCTCATCACCTTATCTTATAAGAATGATGTCTCATCATCTTATCCTATAAGAATGAGGCGGTGGAAAATATCTCGTCTGGATGTTCGGTCTTCATGAGGTCGGTTGCAATGATCCTCTGAATTGAGAATGCTACTACCGATCTGATACTGTCCGACCAGCCGTGCTAGAGTGGCCGGCAATTTATCACCAAGTGCCCGGCCTTTCCTGTTGGCACGTGTCATGTCATATGGTCGACAACAACCTTTTGGCCGGGTCGGCATTAGGGTTTTGGTCAAAAGAAAGTTACCATTTCTACCTCTGCCGCACTGTTCAATCATCATAATACCTGAATTTACCTCCAACATTTATGAATAAGACCCTCAAAGAAAACCTTCCTTAATGCAGACACCTCTTCCTAATTATGGCATTAATTTGCAAAAACGTATCTTGGAATCTCTCTTATTAATAAAGAAATGTACATTAATGTAGGATGAATAAGAAGAATAGAGTGGAAATAATTAAATATAATTGTTCTCAAAATAATATATATTCCCCGAAAGTGGAAATTATATTTGATACATCATCAAATCTAAACAAATCTCCCCCTTGCTGTATAAATAATTGCAATAAATTATTTAGTGATTTAGGTTCATTGTTGTTAATCGTTTTTGCATTGGTTTTAAAGAAGCAGTTTATTCTTTTAATCTCTCTAATATCAGCAATAAGATCTTCAAACAAATTAGTTCATCTCCCTGTTACATTCTCCTATTCTAATAGAGGTAAAAGAGTTTTTTTAATCCCTATAACTCTTTTCAAAAATTTCGGTGATGTTTGGTTGTATTTTAAGTAGAGTTTTTTGAGGATTAAAAATGCTATTTTACCTCTACTAGTAAAAACTAAAAATTTGGATTTTTGTGAGTAGAGCTTGAAAAACTTTTTTAAAAGATTTAAATTGTCTATAATACATTTATTTAATTTACATTATTTCATTTCTTTCCTAACACAACTTAAAAAAAAAAAATCTAATAAAGTAATTTTATAATGTTTAATAAAAGCTCTCACGTACAACCAAACATCTAATTTTTTTTTTTTTATCAAAAACTCTACTTCTAAAAGCTCTATTAATAAAAGCTCTACTTGAAGAAACTCTATTTGAAAAGTTATATCAAAAACTCTACTTGAAGTCTTGAAGAAGCTTTATTTGAAAAGCTCTATAGTAATCTGTTTGGTTCTATTTTAGTTCATTTTTTTTTCCTAATAACTTATATGAAATAGGAAAATTATTGAAGAAAACAAGAGGGAAAATATACAGTATATACATACATACATACAAAAAATGAAAAAAAAAAATGCAACTCAAAAAACAAAAAAAACAAAATTCAAGGAAAGAAAACAGTAGGTTTGGCTCTACATATATGTTTAGAGACAGAGCTAAACATATATAAGCACTCACATTTTTGACATCTTAAATTTCAAAGAAATCTAATCAATAATTAATCACTTCCAGTGAAAAAAGAAAGAAAATGGGCAATCAAACTACCCATTGTTATGATATCATTAAGCTCAATAGCATATAAGTCTCTTTATGATTTCTTTTCATGACCGTTTAAATTTTCTTCAACTTAACTTAACATATATATAGTAAATTGGCAATATCATTTTATTCTCATTTTCTTACTGAAACACTTATAAATTTACGAAATTAATAAATGCCCGAACTATCTTAATGATATTTCTATCATCTACTCGGTGCTATATACCCATAGTTTCTTACTAATGCAAAATTATTAATTAAAAGCTATAATTTCAAGCTAGCTATATATAGCATCATTTAATTTATTATCCTTTAATATATATATCGCCTCTTACAAAGGTTTATTTAAATAAAAAAAAAAAAAAACATATAATTTATCCTACAACCAAGACGATAATATAAGAAAATGATAAAAATGTGGATTTTCATGCAACATTTTCTGACAAAAACATAACAACAGATTTATTTTCTACTTATATTTATTTAACATATAGTTCTTCGTTTGTAATTTTCTGTGTAGAGTTACAAGAACACATGAAATTTTATTTTAGTCCATGAACTGACAAATGTGCAGTGAATTTCTAGTAACATTGCTAAATCTATTGCATATGTATAAACGATGAAACAAAAATTAAGATTTAATACTATTACCTTAATTATATAAGCTTTGTACATGATGACATTGATCATATTTGAAGAACACAAGTACTTCAAGATCTCACTTAGAATCTTATTGTCTCATTCATAAAGTCAGATCTAGAGTACTTGCCGATGCCGCCGCCGCCGCCGTACTGTCTTTCTTCTTGATCAATCTGCTAAGCTTTGAGGATAATGGAGATGAGGACAGAGAAAGAGACAAGCTACTATCAACTTCATCATCATCAGTTTCATTTGGTTTTATTTTCAAAGATAAATTCAAATCTATGTCACGTTCTGAATCCCAAATCTTCTTCCTTTTCAGCTTATTGCTTCCCACTTTTTGATCCATTAATGTCCGGCCACTACAAATTTGTACTTCTTCTACTCTTTCTTGTACTTGGGTACTTTTATTGTTGGGTTCCATTGATGATGAGCTTGGCCTGCTGCTTAGCTTGAATCTTTGAAACAACTCATCATTCTTGCTAGTGTCTTGTTCATTGGAATAAAGATTATTTAGTGATGATTTACTATTGTGGCTTCCAATAAGTCTCTTAGCTACTGATGAAGCATAAAGACCACGTTTGGCCACCATATCAAAAAATGCATTACGTTTGCCCATATGAAGGCCATAGCTTTGATACCCATCACCATACCTTGAAGTGGGAAAAGGCCTTGGATTGAAATTTTGAATCATGGGAAGTTGGCTCAAGTTATATATCTGGCGATCGCCGGTGCCGGAGCCTAAAAGCCCTTGCTCTGTCAAAAAGAAGGTACCAATCTTTAACCCTAGAAACCAAAGAAACCCTAATTTTTGCAGTAGTGGTGGATGACATGGAAAATAAAATTACCTTGATTTGGGTCATCAATTTTTTTGTTCCTATACATCTAACATCAAATGAAATCAAAATATTCAGCAAAATCAATGGTCAAATTAATCTTAAGTGAAAAATAGGAAAAATTAATGAAATTAAATTTTCTTAGATCAAATTAGAACACCTGAAGATGACTCTTCACATGAGAGATGCCAAGGCCTTTGATGTTCATAAATTGAAGAACCAACTTAGGTGTTGCTCCTGCAATAACCAAATTAAATCAATCAATAAATTAAAACATGTACAAACTATATATCAGTAATTAAATTTGATTATGAGCACTCACTGTCTTGTCCTCCAAGTCTTTTTACAGCATGAACAAAGCAAAGATGAAGCTCAGGAGTCCAGCGTAGCCTCGGTGTCTTGGAGCGATTGTACTGCCTTGTAGATCCAGAACCAGAAGTAGTTTCAGCCTTCTTTTGATCATTGATGGTCTCTTCAATGGAACTGTTGCTTGAGCTCTCTCTATTAATTATTGACTTGCAAGTCTTGAACTTCATCACTTCCTGTGATTCCTCATCTTCATTATCACTACCGATGATATTTTTGTTTGAATGGCTTGTCTTTTTGGAATGTTCAGAACTCTCATCAGTGTTATGTGGGCATCTATTCATTCTTATTCCCTTAAATCAGACTAATTAAGCATGCACTTGCAGTGCCAATTTTAAACCCTAGGATGAAATTTCTCTCTCTTTCAAATCTATATAATTTTTCTAGTATTCAAAGACTTGTATATATTTATATTGATTGCTCAGCATGCATGCATGATGATGATGGTGATGTATTATGTATGTATGTATGTATGTATGTATGCATTATTGATCAACAGCGTATACAACACGGTCTTATAGGTATGATGGTGACAAAATATTTAAGGCTCAAATCCAATCATATATATATGATTTGGGAAATGCATGCCAAACTTGTGTATGTATGTATATATATATATATATATATATATATATTATTTGTATATGCATAGCTTTTCTTTAGCAAAATATGACTAGTTTGTGTTATAATAGTTAATACAATAGTTGTCTCCGATGGCATTATTTGATGGTGTATGGATCGTGATTTGACATTGAGGTCATAGGTTCGAATACAAGAAGTGCGTTTCTTGTAATAGTCTGGGACAACGAGAGATTTATCTACTCCGCTTAAGCTCGAACCCAAAAGGGATGATTTGACGGCGGAATTTTCAACGATTAAAAAAATTGATAATATAATAGTTACCCAAAATCCTATAAAATAGTAAGGAAACCTGGAAAATGATATTCCACAATCTTAAGAATTGTCTCAAAGTTTCAGAAATGCAAATCAACAAAATGTGTGTGGCAATTTTAATTATTATTATTAAAATGATATTCCACAATCTTATTTATTATTATTATTATTATTATCTTAATAATATATATACATGTTCAATTTCGATATTGAATTGTCATATATACGATTCGAGTATCTACTGCGTATACTGTTGCTGGCCTGTCACCCATTCACACAAACAAAACAAATTAAAGGAAAAAGAAATTAGCCACTGCGTTTCCGTCGAGAATCACGGATCTGTCTTTGTCTCTATTTGAACTTTTGAAGACTCTTTTTTCTTTTTTTTTTTTTCTTTTTTCTTTTTAATAAAGCCCCACTCTCTGGGCTCTTTGCTGTCACTTAAATTTGACCATATATATATATATATATTCGTTCGACCAATCCTCACGCTGATTGATCAAACAAGGTCTAACTATCATTTAATCCTGACCCCACGTTTTGAAAACACTTTTTTTTTTTTTGGAAACGATGGAAACCCCGCCATCAAACCACCCATTCTGGGCCGCGACGCAGGTAAAACCACCGGCTGTCCCAGGCTCTTACAAGAAATGCACCCCCTGGATTCGAACCCAGAACCTCAAAGTGAGATCCTGGACCCTACACCACCCAGCCACATTGTGGACGTTTTGAAAACACGTCAAGACCTTACCAGCAACCAGAAGTTAAAATTTGATTTTAAAAAAAGTAATACTACTTTTTATTCTAACAATGTTAAATTAAAATTATCTCGAATCAGATTTTTTTTTATTAATTTATAAGAGATATATAACAAAATTCTGTCTCCAATTGACGTGACTTGGTGGTGTAGGGTTCAAGATCTCACATTGAGATTCCAGATTCGAATCCAGAGAGTGCGTTTCTTATAAGAGCCTTGGACATATGAGATTTTACATATTCCGCTTAAGCCTTGAATGAGTGGCTTCGCAGGGGCCAGCGGGATTTCCAACAATTTTAAAAAAAATAATAATAACAAAATTTTGAGTTGAGTGACACCGATACCTCGGGAGCCTCTATATAGATGACGTGTTACCACCATTCAATAAATATATATAACATTATATTAAATATAATAATTATTTATTTAATTATTTTATTTACTATATAAAATATTTTAAAATAATTATATAGGTGAGGTGATATAGAATTCTTCATACACTACCATTATGATTTGTCTTTTGGTGGGCCACTTAACAAACGAATAAAGAATGTAGGAGGAAATTTAAGCCCTGTTGATGTTGATCATCATCATCCCCGTTATCAATTCTGTGATGGGTCAATAAGTAAAGAAAATATATAATACAATGTAGATATCATGTCATTTATGTAATAATCCAATAATTTATTATCACACGTGTTAAAATATTAAAAAATAACTAAAAATATTAATATTAAATTATATATATCATTTAATAATTATTTGTGATATCACGTCACTTATACATCCGTTACACCAAAAAATTACTTTTTCTCGGGACAACTTTGAATTTTTTTTAGAAATTTGTGTCAGAAATGCCCTTGGACTTGGAGTACTTTTGTTTATTTATTTATTAATAGTGATAATTAATATTTTAGTCCCTTGGTTCGGAGACAAGGGAAAAACATATCATTAGGGTTTTGCTTGCATGCATGCCAGCTACAACTACGGAAATGTCAGCACTCATCGTGGCTTGAGACGTTGCCAATAATTTAGTCCAAGTGAAATTGAAATAAGTTCAGAACACAACTAATTTTTTTTTAAAAAAAAATTAAATTCAAATAACTGCTAATTACTGATAGAAGAAATGAGAAAGAACTAAAGAAAATTGACATTTAAAGTTTACAAGGCACATTTTTAATTAGATGGGACATCGTCCCAATGAGGCTCCAGAGAATAAGTGTGAAGAAATGATATCCCAAGTCAAAACCAAAACCGAATCCAAATCTGAAAATTAAAGAGGAGATCTAATTTGCCCTTAACCAGATCGGATCAAATTCGATATTTTTTTTTAGTAAATCCAAAACTCTACTGACATTTATTGGGTTCAAAGAGTCGACCCCTAATTTTATACACCGCTGCCACCATAACCGTGACTATTACTTGAGCCTGCAATTGGATCATCATATCATCTAATTAATCAAATTAGTGTTACTATAGAATTGATGGTCGTGTTTAAAATTTATATCCCTAATTGAATCAAAGAATCTGATCAGTTGAGGGATGTGGAAAATTTTAGCCGTTGAAGTAACAAGCAACAAAAATAAATTAATGAGAAAAGTAATTAAATTGAATCATCTTTTAGTTTTCATTTCACGAGTGATATAACTTTTGACCCCAGGTTGGCATATTTATTAATATTTCAAGCAGGAAACCCTAAATTCTACACACGTGTAATCTCAACGAATCTCATGGATTTCACACATACCAAATAACCACGAACAGAAAGGTTTTTACTTTTCTAAGATCAAAAGTGCTGCTCATATCACGGGCATATTGAGAGAGATAATAAATCACAGCCGTCCAATAAATCCTTTACTATATGAGCTATATTTCTGAGAATTAAATCATTCTTTGCTAATTTGTGACCCCAAAACTTTAGTATATATCCTAAAGGCTATATAGTACCTATACATAATATATTAATATAAGTTCGAAATTAAGATTCAAGAACAAAATCTTTAAATTGTAACCGAAAATTTATTTATTTTTTCGATGGAAAATGTATCAAGCATCCATTATATTGTACTCAAGTCTTGCTTGATAAGTTTAAAAGGAATATATTTACACGAAATCACGTCACTGGGACATTTGGCTAATAAAATTTTAACATTTATTTCAAATTTAACCATCACAAATAGTGGTGGCAGACATCCGGTAGGAATTTGGTTGATTAGAAAAATCAAATAGTATTTTGAGACCTTTTTTTAATCTTTAATCCACGATATGTTCCGACTCATTATTAAAAAAATCTAGAATTTCAATTGAGATATAGAATCTCATTTGTTACGGGATTTCTGAAATTATTTATTCCTATTACATAATCTGATAATCGGACTTGAATCAAGATTGAAAATTTCCGACCCATTACCAACCCTAATCACACGTCGAAACAGAGATAATAACAAAATTCCAAAACCAAAAGTTTCTATATTTTGAAAGCAACAAGAACGAGACAAATATAGTGAGCAAAAAGCCAAGCGTGTGGGTTGGGAAGTATGAGCTAATAAGTAGCCTGTGATGATAATTAAAGAAAAAGGTTCAGGCTGACAGATTCTGGCGTCAAGCACACAACCTGTAAAGTCAACCCTTAACAGTCCTCTGTTTTTTTTTTTTTTCCTTTTCTTTAATGTGATTTTATATCATGCTTTAGAATACGTGAACCTATTAATGCGGATCTACCATCATTTCTAAAATGAGTATGTCTGTCTTTTTTTAATATTTCAAAAAAATATAAATGTAAAATGCTACATCATCATGTCATGTTCATGTAGCCAGCATGGCATGTCATGCCATAGTCATGAGCATAAAATAATATAAGCTTATAAATTATAATGAAACAAGAACTCACGGTGAGACTTCTAATCAACTGTACCCACCATTTATGATTCAAGGAAGGAGAGTCACAACTGCTCCTAAATAATTTACCATATTTTTGGCATTGTCTAAGAATATTTGATGTTGTATTCCCAATTACGCTACACAAACTTTCCACAAGTATCAACTTGGAAACCTCGCCGTCAAACCACCCTACCCGAACATAAGCGAAACAAGTAAAACCCACAGCTGTCTCAGGCTCTTACAAGAAATGCATCCATGGATTCGAACCATGGACCTGACAACCAAGTCCAAGCCACACATTTTGGGGACCACAAGTATCAACTTCCTAACAATAACTTAGCAAGGCCTCAATTCAACATGATAATTAATATATAACTACCAATAACTGACTAATAGTAGTCATCACAACACTTGAACAAAAATTTGCAACACAACTGATGTTTGGCATTCATCATGTGAATGTAAAATACAGAGAAATTATACAAAATTATCACTCACTCTGAATGCCGCATCACGTGACACTTTGTTTGGGATACAGTTTTGGGTTGATTAGCATTACTGATCCTAAATATACACTCTCTCATAAACAAACAAGAAAAAGTAAATGAGATAAGCTAGAAGAGATAATGTGGCAATGACATAAAGATGGTGAGTTAGTTTGTATGTATAGATAATTTGGACATTTAGCATTATTCTATAACTACTACAAGCTATACTGCCAATTTCGGGTGAACAAAGAGCTTTTAATACCATCACCACTACAGTTACAAGATTCATTATTCAAATCCATCCAGTACTCACAAGTGAAGCAATTATAACTACAGAATACTGTACACCAACAGTTCTATTTTTTGGGGTCTGCCCACTTCTTCAAAAGTGCTTGGGAGATTGTGAATCAGGATGTAATAGAACGGAGAAATATCTAAGAATCTAAGAATTGTGTTGGGTCTTGAGGACCAGGATGGCCGAAGATCAAAACCTAAATGTGCCAGGGGTTGATCATCGAAGCCACCAACCAATAAGATGGCAGTAGAAGCCATTCCCGGTAAAAGGAAGGAGCAATATTTCCTTTCTTGATTTGACCCAAACAGATAGATTACCTACAAACAGTTTGTTCCTACTTCTGGTTCATTTTGTTACAAAAAGGGGTGAAGGAACTTTAGGGTGCCCTCCCCTGTGAAACAAGAATAATCTTGCTCTACGTTTAGGTAGCTCATGGTCAAGTGAAGTGCGACTAGCCAAGCTTGGTTTAACAGAGACAGACATAGAAAGTATGCATGAAGTGAATGAAATGTAGAGTTAACATAAAAGCATTTTAATTGCAAAGGTATTTTCTGTATCTTTTTCAAGCACATTGTGTACCCCACAAATGAGACATGTTACCTGTTGTTGATAGAAAGAATTTATTTCACAATTACAATACTGGCGACAGTAGAAATAGTGATTATAATTATAACAATGACAGCAACCCAGGGAGGCCTAAATTCTGCATCTTTTACTACATTTTTCCAGTTTATGGCATCATGAAATACAGGCCACTTCACAAAATAAAAACACCAAACAGATTGAGGAACTTTGTGCGTGATGAAGTATATCAAGCCAATTTTCACACTCCTTTGGCCTTTTGATATATCAGTTTTTGTTAAGCAGGTCTGCTGGCATTTAATCATTCACCATTAAATCTGCTTTCTAATGAATCATATATAAAAAAAACTATAATCCATAATATACCATTCAACAATTCCAGAAATATGTCAGTTACCCTTTGTCTTCCATAAACTCTATCTCATGCTAGTTATGGAAATTAGAAATTAAAGTGTCTCCAAATTCCAGCAACCAAACAGTGCTTATGATATATACATCAACTCTCACATAGACATGCACACGGTTGCGGTTTCAAACCGTAACCGAACCGTTGACCAAACGGACGGCAAACCGCAACCGAACTGGATGAGTCCGGTTCGGTTGCGGTTGGTGCATTTTCCAACAGACGGTTGAACCGGATTTTTTTACGGTTCAACCGTAACCGTACAGTTCGGTTCGGTTCGGTTAAGGTTTACGGTTTTGGCTTTGGCTGAACCGTAAACCGTACGGAAACCGTAACCGAACCGTGTGCAAGCCTACTCTCACATCTAAAGGAATAAACTATTAACTGAAGACATACTAACATGTAACAAGCAGTACTGAACACTAGAAGAACATATAAAAAAATGAAACACATTATTAAAGCATTCAATCATAACAACAACTGAAGATGAACTGATGAAATGTGATTCCTAAAATAACATGTTCTTCTGTCAAACACCCTAAAAAGGGGGTCAATACACATAAAAAATCCGAGTTACCAAATTATTTCCCTATGGACTTCCTGTCTGAATATAAAAGTACATTTAAAAGAAGAAAACAATTTCTAACTCCGATGAGGTATCCAGGCAAAGCCGCAAAAGTGAAACCATCAAACAGCCAAAACAACAGAAAAACTCAAATACCTGAAATTGACAGGCTTTATGTCAACTCAAGGGGTTGCTGGACATCAGACATCAATCAAAAAGAGCATAAGCCTTTCAAGGGGCAGATAAGCTAATCTGAAAACCACTTTTCCCATGGTCGTGACTGGACTTTTTCAGTATGTGACAATAGTTAACCTAAAAACAAAATAAAGCTCGTCAACTTAATTAATACAATACCTTGATATTGTTAAATAAATAGCAAAGATAGAAAAGGGCAAGAAAAAGGAAAGCAAAAAAACAAAAGCGGGGGTGGTGTTGGGGGAAATGTCTACTTTAGGAAACTCCTCGTAGGTTGCACTCATGCAAGTAGCACAATGATCTATTAATCCAATTGGATCTTTCCCAGTTATGAAGTTACACGTTTGCAAAGATCACTTAAGACTGAGACCCACAAAATAAAAATATAATATTTCCCTTAACAGTGCTTGAGTGAAGGAGTATTAGATATCTTTCCTCAATCATACAACCACCCAGATCAAAGCATTATATACTGCTTAAATTCTATAAACTTGACAGAACAGAGAACTCACCTCCAGGCGGAATAAATTTGTGGGAAAAACAATCCCAGCTCCTACAGAACTCCGAGATGACTCCAAAAACTTTGGCAAAGATAAATTCCTGTACTCATTCTCTGTCAACATGGCAATGTTCCCAGCACATGCAAAAAGATGTCCATGAATTCCTTTTTCTCTAAACCATCTCAATGGAAGATCAAAGGAAAGATCTGCAAAAGCTGAAACAGCAAGGTCTCCTCCAAGAAAATCCATTTCAGAAGCATGAGCATTCTCATCAGAGGGATCGCCTCTAACTTGCCTCCTCGGCTCTGCAGGGCCCAGTCCCCTAGTCTTAAACCCCCAAAATGCCGATGGCCCTCCCAAAGAGCAAATTGGAGATAAATTACCACCCAAGAAGAATCTCTCCGGCAAAGATGAAGACATCCTCAAGAAATCTCTTCCAATTGGAAGAACACCACCACCAGATATCCCAAAATTTAACGCAGTACGATAAAAACCAAATGGAACAGCAAAACGAAGATCAAACTCCTGTTACAATAATAGGCAAAAGTACTAACAAGGTTAAGCCAAAATAATGATCAAACCAAATAGAATCCATATAAGCACACATCAATCATTTAGGAAACCTGAAGTTGTAAGCATGTGCATACATGCACCCAGCCAGACACACACACACATGGGAGAAGCAAAGCCAAGTCTGATACAATGAGTAGTCTAGTCTCCCACATTACTGATGAGCAGTAACCTTTATAATTTGGGGTTCTAGCAAAAACAATGCAATGATAGATTGCTGTGACCTAAAGAAAATGTAAAAGGAAAAGAAACACAAAAAAAAATGGCTAGTATTTCTCTTTTTACAACTATGTAGGATTCTGCTCTCCTAACTGCCTAATAAAATTACATGAAACAACAATCCCAATATATTCACAGGAACCATATTGCAGACATTTGCAAGTGGAAGGGCTAATTCATGTAATCTAAATCAAGCACATTGGGGTTTAAAAGTAAACCAAAGTAATCTTTGTTCTGAATCATAAATATAAAATGTCAAAGCAATCCCTTCTAAGTAGAACAAACAAAAATGCCAGAGATATGATAAAAACTTGAAAAGAAATTCACAACCACAAGCTTTCTATTAACACAAACCTAGAGCACATCCACAATGTCAAACTCAAAACATATTGTTCCTCAACTATAATAAGAAAGTAAAAAGACCAAGAAAGTGTAACAAAAGAACTACAATGGCAGAAACCTTATTAAATAAATGCAAAGGAAAACAACAAAGAACGAGCACAAGTATCAAACCTGGCGCAGAAACCGTAAGCATCGACTATCAGGAGCAAGGCCACTCATTTGAGTGGTAGAAACAAAAGCATATCCTCGAGTTGGCCTCAGAGAAGAGTTTCTCTTGTCAAACTTAAACGTATACTTTAAAGACGAAAGGAAATCGTGTCCAAGCTGCCTCCTTACAGGACTGGATGACATTTGCGATGGATCTGTTAAGGTTCGCCATGCAAGATTGTATACCAAGTCATGATACCTGGTTGAAAATAAGCCGAGAGAGAATCCCAGTGATCGCTCTTTGTAAGAAGAAAATTTTAGCCAATCTTGAGATAGCAGATATACTCGTGCCGTCAAAGGACTCACTAGACCTCTAAGTTTTGGTAAATACACGCCAGCACTGACCTCCGTTGAGCGGTCAAAGCCATATGCCAAAGATGCATCCCACAGATCCCCATAACCAAAACCGTTTTTGTACTTGAGTGTTCCTTCAACTGTTGAAGATTTAGCCTACAAAAGTATTCTTTATACTAAGAAAACATAAGAGTAGTAGCTGGCTCATACACACAAATTAGTGGTCAGGGATCAAAGCATATTAAGAAGCTTAGCATTTTATATAGATGCCACCAAAAATTAAATGATCACGGAATGCTCTTAAAATACATAATATACCATGAAGTATCCAATGCCTCAAGTCAAGGCAAACCAAGGCTATTTTGCCTCTATAAGGGATTAGACGAGTGTTACATAGTCAAACATAAACATAATTTCACTTTTATTACATAGAAGTTCACTTGTTCATAGAAATTATTGTAAAGTAAATACATTCAGATCCTATGCATGGCAAAGACAGGTTTGCAAATGCATTTAAGTAGTTGTAGCATGCAGTGGTAAGTTGCTAAGTCAAGGCTAGTACAAGTGAAGGAACATGCATGTTACATAGAAGAAAAAAATGCTTTCATTTGTTATTTTCTTTTTACATTCTAACAACTACTAACTTATTTTCCATTTCTAATAAGAAACAGACTCTGACCACTATCAATGAATACAAAAATTGCCAACTTGTTTTGAAGATTTACGGGAAAGTTCTTCATGAAAATAATAGTACATTGCAATGTCGCCACAAGCTTGTGCACACTAAACTGCTTAAAGGTACATCAAAGTTGAGAAATCTTTAAGAGGATAAAGCGGTAAATAACAATCATAATTCTTATTTGTCTGACTTTGTGCTCAAGTGATGTACGATATGCTCATTAAGCTATATATTATTATCTCAAATGTATATTTACCAAACCTATTAAATCACAAGTAACCTATTATCTCAAGTGACGTACTATATGCTCATTAAGATTGTGCACACTAAACTGGTTAAACAAATGATGCTATAAGCAAAAACACACACAGGAAGAAAATCTAGAAACTTATGTCCCTGATACACCATATGACTTTAAATGAAGAACTTTATTCCCTAGAAAAATGTACAAAAATTGTTCAATGCAACACAATTTTCACTTCCATTTCATCAAAATTTCTCATATAATGCAACAAATCAAATATATAAATTCAATTTCCCCCCATGTTCTCTCAATTTCTCAGAAATTAACACAATTAGCGTCATTCACCACATACTGAACAATTCCATAAACAAAACGCTAAAAAAACTAACTATATCAACATTTTTACTCTAAAACAAACACAAAATAAGCAAAAATGCACTACTTATATATACCTCTCCCTTCGTGTAAGTTCCAATTTGACCGGAAAGCGGATTCTTAGTCTCAATAACCTGGATGATCACATTCGCCGTTCCCGGAAGCTCCGGCGGTCCCGCGTCGAGCGTAATATCGACCTTGTCAAAGCACTCGAGCTCCCGCAGTCTGAGAGTGGCGATACTCGCGGCCTGGATAATCTCTTGCATTGAAGTCGCGTTCCTAATCGCTTCCAATTCGGCTTCGATTAAGCAATCCTTCGTCTTCGTGTTGCCTTTCACGATAACGTCATGGACGCGCAGCGGAACGGCGCCGTTTCGCATCCGATTAAACAGGTTCTGCATCTTTGACCTGTCCACTCGAGACTGCCTTTGCGGCTGGGCCGCTTCGGAGTCTTCTTCGAGATCATCGTCATTTTCTTCTTCTACGACGTCGTCCTCTTCTTCCTCCTCTTCCTCTTCGGTTAACTTTGGACTTAGTGATTCGGGTTTTTGTTCCGGGTCGGATTTCCCGCCTGCGTTAGCCATTGAGAGAGGCGCTAAGCCGCTAATGAGTAGTGAAATCAGTAAGTAGTGGAACGGTGGGGTTTTGAGCGGAATTTAAATTTTAACAGAGAGCGACGAGGTGTTTGCATTTGACACAATTAATGCCCTTTCTGTTTGACCTGCAAGGAAAATAATTTTTTTTAATGGCAAATTATATATTTTAATTTTTGGGTTATTAATAACAACTCAGTATAAAAAATATTGTGATGTAATATTATTATTACGGTAGATTATGAGATTTTATAAATATATGATAGTAAAAATATAATAAAATATAAGTTTCATCTCCGTGCTGCCTTCAAAAATATTCATTAATTGAAATCCGCAAATGAGATTTTACTTCTATCTTTTCTAGGGATATTTATAAGGTTGGGTCGCGATATTCATTAATTGAAATCCGCAAATGAGATTTTACTTCTATCTTTTCTAGGGATATTTATAAGGTCGGGTCAACTCGCGACCCGACCCGACCCTCGTGGTTTTTAAGAAAAATTCACCCGACCCGAAATTTACGGATTGAGCAACGAGTTTGATACTAAAATCCGACCCGACTCGACCCTATAATATTTTTATTATTTTTCTAAAATTTTTATTATTTTTCTAAAAAAAATATTGATTTTCTAAAAATTTATTATTTTTTTAAAGTTTTTAATATTATTTTATTTGTTTATTACTTTTGTTGTATTAAAACTTCATAATATAAAGTTATGAAAAATTGCTGGTGCATTATACATACTGAAAAAATTTATATCCTAACTAGTTTTTAAACAAGAAGTACAGCAAGAATAAAACTAATATTTATTCTACTGAACATGGGGCTCAGTAGTAATGTACAATATGAACATTGGAAAATTTGTAATGTTCATATATGCAAATTTTGTTTGGGACATATTCTTGGTTTACTAAAACACAACCAACCGTGGGGCCTTAGCGATTCATAATTTGTGTTTAAAGGGATGGACCAGATGAAGGTCAGGTCTTGAACTTGACTCCAAATGAGTCATAGGGATTGTTCCCAGTCGACTGAACCTGATGAAGGTCAGGATAATCCCCATACTACGGGTCCAAATACCAGGGGAGTTTTCAATGTCGTCTGGACCAGATGAAGGTCAGGTCTTGAACTTGACTCCAAATGCGTCATGGGGATCGTTCCCAGTCGACTGAACCTGATGAAGGTCAGGATAATCCTCATACTACGACACCAAAGACCAGGGGAGTTTTCAATGTCGTCTGGACCAGATGAAGGCCAGGTCTTGAACTTGACTCCATATGAGTCATGGGGATTGTTCCCAGTCGACTGAACCAGATGAAGGTTTATGAGTTATTTCACACGACATGTGTCGTCTGGACTGTAGGAAGTCCATGTCTTCATTTGACTCGACATAAATCTATGAGGGATGTCCCCGGTCGACTGAACCAGATGAAGGTTCATGTCTTCCATTTTGACTCTACATGAGCCATTGGGGATGTCCCCAGTCCACTGAACCAGATGAAGGTTCAGGTCTTCCATTTGACTCTACATGAGCCATGAGGGATGTTCCCAGTCGACTGAACCAGATGAAGATTCGGGTCTTCCATTTGACTATACATGAGCCATGAGGGATGTTCCCAGTCGACTGAACCAGATGAAGGTCAGGACAATCTTCATACTATTGGTCAATGACCAGAGGAGTCTTCAAATTTTTCTAGACCAGATGAATGTCATATGTTGACTCTACATGATGGGGGATGTTCCCATTCGACTGAACCAGATGAAGGTCAGGACAATCTCCATACTACTGGTCAATGACCAGGGGAGTCTTCAAATTTTTATAGACCAGATGAAGGTCATATGTTGACTCTACATGAGCCATGAGGGATGTTCCCAATCGATTGAACCAGATGAAGGTTCAGGTCTTCCATTCGACTCTACATGAGCCATGGGGAATGTTCCCAGTCGACTGAACCAGATGAAGGTTCAGGGTAGACTTCATACGATGGGGAGTCTTCAATGTCGTCTGGACTAGGAGTAGTCCAGGTCTTCAACTATGTCATATGACATTGCTTGCAAATTTCAAAACCACAATCATGGTAAGTAAAGAAAGAAGAATATTGATACCTGTCGTCCGTTGTGTCGACTGGGCAGAAGGTTGATAATGAAGTCCCATATGGAGGATGTTTCTTTGTCTTATGTTTCAAGTCAACCATACATATTGATGAAGGTACAAGAGAGTCTATAGATACTAGATCTGATAAAAGTCTAAGAACACTTGAAAAAGTACATTAGAGTCTACATGACCGGATGAAGGTCCAAGAAAGTCTACACACTCCACTATACCCGATGTAGGTACATGGGAGTCTACACATTCCATATATGATTAAGATCCACAGGGGTCTTCATGCTTCATTCTACATGATCTAATATGATCTAATATGAGTCAATGAGGATCTTTACTCTACCAGACCAAAAGAATATCTGATAGATAAATCATGAAAGGTTATATTAGATCAGCACATCAGCTGTCATGAAAGGTTATATTAGATCATGTAGAATGAAGAATGAAGAATGAAGACCCCTGTGGATCTTAATCATATATGGAATGTGTAGACTCTCATGTACCTACATCGGGTATAGTGGAGTGTGTAGACTTTCTTGGACCTTCATCCGGTCATGTAGACTCTAATGTACTTTTTCAAGTGTTCTTAGACTTTCATCAGATCTAGTATCTATAGACTCTCTTGTACCTTCATCAATATGTATGGTTGACTTGAAACATAAGACAAAGAAACATCCTCCATATGGGACTTCATTATCAACATTCTGCCCAGTCGACACAACAGACGACAGGTATCAATATTCTTCTTTCTTTACTTACCATGATTGTGGTTTTGAAATTTACAAGCAATGTCATATGACATAGTTGAAGGCCTGGACTACTCCTAGTCCAGACGACATTGAAAACTCCCCATCGTATGGAGTCTACCCTGAACCTTCATCTGGTTCAGTCGACTGGGAACATTCCCCATGGCTCATGTAGAGTCAAATGGAAGACCTGAACCTTCATCTGATTCAGTCGATTGGGAACATCCCTCATGGCTCATGTAGAGTCAACATATGACCTCCATATGGTCTATAAAAATTTGAAGAATCCTCTGGTCCTTGACCAGTAGTATAGAGATTGTCATGACCTTCATCTTGTTCAGTCGAATGGGAACATCCCACATCATATAGAGTCAAAATGGAAGACCTGAACCTTCATCTGGTTCAGTCGACCGGGGACATCCCTCATAGATTTATGTCGGTCAAATGAAGATATGGACTTCCTACAGTCCAGACGACACATGTCGTGTGAAATAACTCATGAACCTTCATCTGGTTCAGTCGAATGGGAACATCCCCCATCATGTAGAGTCAACATATGACCTTCATCTGGTCTAGAAAAATTTGAAGACTCCCCTGGTCATTGACCAGTAGTATGGAGATTGTCCTGACCTTCATCTGGTTCAGTCGACTGGGAACATCCCTCATGGCTCATGTAGAGTCAAATGGAAGACCTGAACCTTCATCTGGTTCAGTGGACTGGGGACATCCCCAATGGCTCATGTAGAGTCAAAATGGAAGACCTGAACCTTCATCTGGTTCAGTCGACCGGGGACATCCCTCATAGATTTATGTCGAGTCAAATGAAGACATGAACTTCCTACAGTCCAGACGACACATGTCGTGTGAAATAACTCATGAACCTTCATCTGGTTCAGTCGACTGGGAACAATCCCCATGACTCATATGGAGTCAAGTTCAAGACCTGACCTTCATCTGGTCCAGACGACATTGAAAACTCCCATGGTCTTTGGTGTCGTAGTATGGGGATTATCCTGACTTTCATCAGGTTCAGACGACTGGGAACAATCCCCATGACTCATATGGAGTCAAGTTCAAGACCTGGCATTCATCTGGTCTAGACGATATTGAAAACTCCCCTGGTCTTTGGACCCGTAGTATGGGGATTATCCTGACCTTCATCAGGTTCAGTCGACTGGGAACAATCCTCATGACTCATATGGAGTCAAGTTCAAGACATGGCCTTCATCTGGTCCAGACGACATTGAAAACTCCCCTGGTCTTTGGACCCGTAGTATGGGGATTATCCCGACCTTCATCAGGTTCAGTCGACTGGGAACAATCCTCATGACTCATATGGAGTCAAGTTCAAGACCTGGCCTTCATCTGGTCCAGACGACATTGAAAACTCCCCTGGTTTTTGGACCCGTAGTATGGGGATTATCCTGACCTTCATCAGGTTCAGTCGACTGGGGACAATCCTCATGACTCATATGGAGTCAAGTTCAAGACATGGTCTTCATCTGGTCTAGACGATATTGAAAACTCCCCTGGTCTTTGAACCTGTAGTATGGGGATTATCATGACCTTCATCAGGTTCAGTCGACTGGGAACAATCCTCATGACTCATATGGAGTCAAGTTCAAAACCTGGCCTTCATCTGGTCGACATTGAAAACTCCCCTGGTCTTTGAACCCGTAGTATGGGGATTATCCTGACCTTCATCAGGTTCAGTCGACTGGGAACAATCCCCATGACTAATATGCAGTCAAGTTCAAGACATGACCTTCATCTGGCCCAGACGACGTTAGAGTTTCCCCTGGTCTTTGGACCCGTAGTATGGGGTTTACCCTGACCTTCACCAGGTACAGTCGACTGGGAACATTCCCCATTGGTTCAGGCGGAATTAGATAAAGTCTTGATCTTCAACTGGTTCAGTAAACTGGAGACATTCCTACATGTCTTGTAAAGATTAAGTTGAAGTTTTAACCTATGACTACTTTAAATGGTTCAGAAAAAGTTCACATACCAAGATCAAATCCGAGATGATACATTCGATACTTTACTCTCAAAGTCAAAAACTTTTTGACTTAAAGCGTAGGGAACAAACTGTACGGGCCGAATTTGGACCCGATGGTAAAACCGTCTTTTCACGTCAAAATCAAATACCAAAAGCCCACAAATATTGGCCCTTAAACACCATATTTGGAAACCCAGCCCAAAAGACCTTATTTCATCGGTACATAACGCTACAAATATAAAGCCAAATAAATAGACAGCATAAAACACAACTGTTACTAACTATTCCTCTTTTTCTAAACACAAACACATGCAGCGCCGAAAGTTAGATCCAAGGTGTAGGGGTTGGTGCTCAGAGCGCCAATTCCCGGTTGTATTTTGTTAAATACTTCTGTAAAACATTATTATTAGTAATAATATATGCAGTTTCTATAATATAATCTATTCTTTTATATGGTAAAGACGTAATGACCTTAGAATGATTAGTCATGGTACAGTTGCAAAAACGTCGCAACGGACATTGAGTCGTATCATGACGTTGTCATTCTCAGACAGTTCCTGGTCAAGGTTTACACTACTTGGTCAGTATAGTAAACCCGTTGAGACCGGTACATGTCGTATACTGGAATATATGATTCCAATGGTTTCTCAATGAACCATAAGTCTTGGAGACTAGTATAGACGTGTAGGTGTTTATAGCGGATAAACACTGAACGACTCACCGAAGATTCTTAATGGATGGTACACCAGCGTCAATAAGAATCTTCTTGGGTTGAGTAGCACTTGTGATTCTTAGACTTGAGATGCCATTGTGGGCACATGAGACATCTTCTACACTTAGATGGCAGTCACGTCACCGATCTATTAAGATCAGACCTCCGCCTGTTCGTTGGGTGTAGATAGATCCTCAGGGTGTCCTATGTGTATCAAGATAGGATCCGTCAGTTCTGTGTACCAGAGCATAGGTAGTCCATATGATTAGCAATCAGATAAAACCATGGGCCCGTGGTAAGTTTAGAAGCTAGTTCTAAACATTCTTTTTGAGATTGCTAATAGAATAGTCGACTGGATAGTCCCAATAGAGATTTGACGTTTACATCTATATCTCTGGGATTTATCCGGATACCTGTGACAGAGGAATTATACATTTGCGATGACCTCGACATGTATGGTTCAGCGAGATTATCCGTGATCGTCATAATCTACGGGTGGATAGATTATGGACACGAAATTAGATTTTGTGAAGGATATACCTGAACCTAGAGAGTCTCAATAATGAAACATACTCGTTGAGCACTAGAGCAACATAAATAAATAATATTGATTATTTATAAAGTCGTTTAATGGTTAAACGCAAGATACATGCTAAAGAGACTAGATAGTCATTTCCTTAATTATTGTGTATTTACATTTAATACTTGATTAATTTAAATACACATTAATTAATAGTCAAAATGAGTTATTTGACTTATTTCCTAAATGAATGTATGTTTTTAATATTTAATGTAAATATTATACATATATTTAATATATTTGTATTTGATTGTTTAATTGTTAAATGATTAAATTAATTAAAATATAAATATCTTATGTTAGGATATTTAAAGTTAATGATGTTAGTTGCATTTGTTGACCAAAATAAATATCTAATAAAGTTGTTTGTAAGATATTTGTCAAAGTTGACCAAATGCATTTGAAATGAAAATTGAAATGAAAACTTGTATTTTAGTCTTGTAAATTTCGGCCAAGGCTAATGTTTGACAAGTATAAATTGTTTTCATTTGCTTTTCATTTAACTTAACCTAATACACATTTCACAAAAAAAAAACACCATTGAAGAAACCTTGAAGAAACTTGAGAAAGAAAAGAAAAACCAAGGAAAGCTTGATTTTAGTAAGTTTTCTCCAACTTACTATTAGTAAGGAAAATGTTCCTTAGGATCTAGGCTTTCATATATGATATCCTTAGGTTATTTCTTTCTTTGTTCTTTGTGTTTTTGTGGATGGAAAGTTTGGTGAAGTTGTAAAGCATGTATGATGAAGAAATGATGTAACTATTGTAGTTATATGTATTCTTTTAAGGTTTATGAAACCATGTTGCTATTCTAGAGTTGTTGACCCACTCTTAAATGACCTATATTTGATCTTGAGTTGTTTCATTGTGTTGAGACTTGAATTGGATGAAAGATTGATGATTGAAACATTTGATTTAATGTAATTAGCCTAATTTGTCCAATTTGTGGAAATTGAAAAATTAGGGTTTCTAACTAATTCCAAATTTGGGGGTTTTCATATATGTTGTGTATTTATGTGTGTATATGATGCATATAAAGTTTCATGTTGATTGGATATCATTTGGATGTGTCTTGAAGCATGAAAGTGCAAAATGCACAAAATTGGCTCAAAATGGTGCTCTCTACTATTGCATCAATTTTTGGGGATTTTGGTTGCTTTGGTGTTTTGATGTTTTGAACATCATAAGTTCATCTTAGAAATGATTTAGAATCATTCAAAATTGATTGGATCAATTTCGGACTAAAACGGACAAAAATACAAAGCAAGGGTATTTCGGTAAATTCACTTAAAATTGTTTTATTGAATTTATTTTCATAATTTGATTATTGGAATATTAAATAAATATGTTTATTTAATTTATCCGAGAAAAAGTTTTGAAATCTGAAAATCGGATTTTCACCGCTTCCGCTGCGTTACCGGACTCACCTCCTAAATAACCCCTTCAAAATGGTATCAGAGCGAGTCTGATTCTAGGCCACTTAAAATGATTAGCCATCATTGAATCAATGTTTAATCATGTTTTCTTGACTTTATGCATGCTTATTAGGAACTAATTTGATTAGATTTAGGGTGTATGACACTTAGCGGAAAATCCCTAATAATAAGGTTTTAATGTAATTATGTATTTGATGCATGTTATATGGTCCGTCTTGTCAATACGGTTTATGAATACTTCTTTGTGACTACATCCGAGACCGTGCCTCTGCTGTGAGGGTGTAGCCGATAAAGATTTATCACAGAATTGGGAGTTGTCCCAAGTATCGAGAATGCGATTCCGTTATACTGTGATAATACTGGAGCCATTGCGCAAGCAAAGGAACCGAGGGCGCATCAGAAGTCGAAGCATGTGGAACGCAAGTACCACATCATTCGAGAGATCGTGTCGCGAGGGGATATTGTCGTGTGCAAGGTACCGAGTGAAGACAACGTAGCAGACCCGCTGACGAAGGCCATACCTCCGAAGTTGTTTGATAAACACATGGAGTCGATGGGTATTAGATACAATCGATATTGACACTAGAGCAAGTAGGAGATTTTGTAGGGGTTGGTGCTCAGAGCGCCAATTCCCGGTTGTATTTTGTTAAATACTTCTGTAAAACATTATTATTAGTAATAATATATGCAGTTTCTATAATATAATCTATTCTTTTATATGGTAAAGACGTAATGACCTTAGAATGATTAGTCATGGTACAGTTGCAAAAACGTCGCAACGGACATTGAGTCGTATCATGACGTTGTCATTCTCAGACAGTTCCTGGTCAAGGTTTACACTACTTGGTCAGTATAGTAAACCCGTTGAGACCGGTACATGTCGTATACTGGAATATATGATTCCAATGGTTTCTCAATGAACCATAAGTCTTGGAGACTAGTATAGACGTGTAGGTGTTTATATCGGATAAACACTGAACGACTCACCGAAGATTCTTAATGGATGGTACACCAGCGTCAATAAGAATCTTCTTGGGTTGAGTAGCACTTGTGATTCTTAGACTTGAGATGCCATTGTGGGCACATGAGACATCTTCTACACTTAGATGGCAGTCACGTCACCGATCTATTAAGATCAGACCTCCGCCTGTTCGTTGGGTGTAGATAGATCCTCAGGGTGTCCTATGTGTATCAAGATAGGATCCGTCAGTTCTGTGTACCAGAGCATAGGTAGTCCATATGATTAGCAATCAGATAAAACCATGGGCCCGTGGTAAGTTTAGAAGCTAGTTCTAAACATTCTTTTTGAGATTGCTAATAGAATAGTCGACTGGATAGTCCCAATAGAGATTTGACGTTTACATCTATATCTCTGGGATTTATCCGGATACCTGTGACGGAGGAATTATACATTTGCGATGACCTCGACCTGTATGGTTCAGCGAGATTATTCGTGATCGTCATAATCTACGGGTGGATAGATTATGGACACGAAATTAGATTTTGTGACGGATATACCTGAACCTAGAGAGTCTCAATAATGAAATATACTCGTTGAGCTAGAGGCAACATAAATAAATAATATTGATTATTTATAAAGTCGTTTAATGGTTAAACGCAAGATACATGCTAAAGAGACTAGATAGCCATTTCCTTAATTATTGTGTATTTACATTTAATACTTGATTAATTTAAATACACATTAATTAATAGTCAAAATGAGTTATTTGACTTATTTCCTAAATGAATGTATGTTTTTAATATTAATGTAAATATTATACATATATTTAATATATTTGTATTTGATTGTTTAATTGTTAAATGATTAAATTAATTAAAATATAAATATCTTATGTTAGGATAATTAAAGTTAATGATGTTAGTTGCATTTGTTGACCAAAATAAATATCTAATAAAGTTGTTTGTAAGATATTTGTCAAAGTTGACCAAATGCATTTGAAATGAAAATTGAAATGAAAACTTGTATTTTAGTCTTGTAAATTTCGGCCAAGGCTAATGTTTGACAAGTATAAATTGTTTTCATTTGCTTTTCATTTAGTTTAACCTAATACACATTTCACAAAAGAAAACACCATTGAAGAAACCTTGAAGAAACTTGAGAAAGAAAAGAAAAACCAAGGAAAGCTTGATTTTAGTAAGTTTTCTCCAACTTACTATTAGTAAGGAAAATGTTCCTTAGGATCTAGGCTTTCATATATGATATCCTTAGGTTATTTCTTTCTTTGTTCTTTGTGTTTTTGTTGATGGAAAGTTTGGTGAAGTTGTAAAGCATGTATGATGAAGAAAGGATGTAACTATTGTAGTTATATGTATTTTTTTAAGGTTTATGAAACCATGTTGCTATTCTAGAGTTGTTGACCCACTCTTAAATGACCTAGATTTGATCTTGAGTTGTTTCATTGTGTTGAGACTTGAATTGGATGAAAGATTGATGATTGAAACATTTGATTTAATGTAATTAGCCTAATTTGTCCAATTTGTGGAAATTGAAAAATTAGGGTTTCTAACTAATTCCAAATTTGGGGGTTTTCATATATGTTGTGTATTTATGTGTGTATATGATGCATATAAAGTTTCATGTTGATTGGATATCATTTGGATGTGTCTTGAAGCATGAAAGTGCAAAATGCACAAAATTGGCACAAAATGGTGCTCTCGGCTTTTGCATCAATTTTTGGGGATTTTGGTTGCTTTGGTGTTTTGATGTTTTGAACATCATAAGTTCATCTTAGAAATGATTTAGAATCATTCAAAATTGATTGGATCAATTTCGGACTAAAACGGACAAAAATACAAAGCAAGGGTATTTCGGTAAATTCACTTAAAATTGTTTTATTGAATTTATTTTCATAATTTGATTATTGGAATATTAAATAAATATGTTTATTTAATTTATCCGAGAAAAAGTTTTGAAATCTGAAAATCGGATTTTCACCGCTTCCGCTGCGTTACCGGACTCACCTCCTAAATAACCCCTTCACAAGGCACGTTGTGGGTCCCTTAGCCAGAAATGTCAGCACGTTGTAGCCTCGTTGCCAGCTTTTATCACAGGTACAAAGTAATCTCTTTTCAAATCTATAAAGGGATACGTAATTCAGCATACAGAGGGGGCTTCTCAACTCTGATTCAAGCTCCACTTCACTCTTACGAGCTTCTACTCTCTTACATAAGCTCTCTGAGCACTCCATCCCTTTAAACACTTTCTACCGCCCCCACGGCCATCAAAGAAGTCAATGTAACATTAAGTCTTGCTTTCACATTTTACTTATTCACTGCTCATTTCATACGACTGACTTGAGCGTTGGAGTGCCCCCGGCACCCACCACACCGGTGGGCAGTCTGCTCCCGCTCACTCTATCTTTGTCTTGCAAGATCGCTAATGCCCCCAAACTACAAATTCTGATTGTGGACCTCGGCCGAAATCCAGCATCCACAATTATACATACTGAAAAAAAAATTATATCCTCATAACTAGTTTTTAAACAAGAAATACAACAAGAATAAAACTAATATTTATTCTACTGAACATGAGGCTCAGTAGTAATGTACAATATGAACATTGGAAAATTTGTAATGTTCATATATGCAAACTTTGTTTGGGACATATTCTTGGTTTACTGAAATGTTCATAAAGACCCATGTTCAGAAAATTTAATTTTGTGAATTAATTTAGGAATGACACATCAAGACTAGTGATGCATAAAAATTGATTTGTTGAATCTCATGGCTATGCAAACTTTGTTGTCCACTAAACAAGCACAAAACACGCATAATTTCTATTCGTATAAAGTTTTGTTGTATTAAAACTTTATAATATAAAGTTTATATATATGATAATTTTCGGAACATAAAATAACCAATATTTATATTTCAAAAAAATTAATTCTTTAAAAATATTATTTTTTTGCCGACCCGATCGGGTTTCACCTCCGCGTGACCCGACCCGTGACTCGATCCGATCGGGTCTCACCAAATTTAAAAAAATATGACCCATAAACAACCCCTAATCTCTTCAATAGTGAATAATAATCTATTTCTATTATATTAATATTATATTTTTGTGTCACATCCTCATCATTACTAATAATATTTATTTCTTAATTTATAATAAGGAGTGGCAATGGATCGGGTCGGGTCCGAACTTTGATAAGCCCGGCCCGAGCCGGGAAATAATATTCAAGCCCGGGCTTGGGAAAAGCCCGGCCCGTCTCGGGCTCGGGCTTGAGCCGGGCTTTATCCGACCCGTTGATTAATAAAAAAATTATAAATATAATTTATTATATATATATATATATATTTTTTTTTCTTAAGTCTGGGCCCGATCTTTTTGAGTTAAGCCCGGTTCGGCCCGGGCCTGAGCTGGGCCTCTAATTTTAAAACTTAGCCCGAATTTTTTTTATCCCGGATCAGACCCGAATTTTTTTGCCATGGGTTGACGGCTGATTTTGGTCTCAGAGGCAATAAGGGGTTTTTACTCCCGAGACAATCTTCCATCAATAGTGAATTTATTCGGTTATGGGGGAACCAAAGCAAACTTAGCAAAAGACAGATAAATACGCCAATCGACAAAGAGATTTAACGTGGTTCGGCGGATTAGATCCAACCTACGTCCACGGACACTGATTGAATGATACTTTTATTACTGATATATGCTTCTTCGATATCTCTCGAGTTTACAAGTCTGATGATAATGATTCTGATGCCTCTTACGTATACATTCCCCTTCTATTTATACTAGTAAAGAAATCAGATTCATTTTCTTATAAGGATTCCTAGTTTAAAACTAAATTCACTTCCTATATCCTATTAGGACACTGGCTCATTCACCTCTCATATCCTATTAGGACACCGACTTATCAACCTTTCCCCATGAAAGAAGAATAACTTATCTTCTTATCCGTAAAAATAGGATGTCTTATCTTCTGGAGCATATCCCGCCATATTCTCGGTCTTCATGAGGTCGGTCATGATGATTTTTTGAACTGAGAATGCTGTTGTCGATCTGATAATGCCCGGTCATCCGATCTTACGTGGTCGAGTTATAGATCATAAGTGCTCGGCCCCTAACTCATGTGGTCGGGTCGGTATTAATGATTTCGATCAATCAATGGAGTTTACCCTTTTTACCTCTGCCGTATTGCTTAAATATCATAGGACCTGAAAATACCACCAACATTTGTCCACTAGTTCTCGGTTCCACAAGTGTACGAGTTGGTGCCGGGAACTATATAAAAGAGTGGTACGGCTGATGAACTGGTGGCCGATATTCGAAGGAGAAAATTCGTCGGCCTACACTTATCTCATCCTCAGTCTGACTCAGGTGTTCGGCCTGTCTTCCTTTCTCCCGAAGCGAAATTCCTTTATTGCCCTTCTATAAACCGCCCCTCGAGACGCGCAACTGTCACACTTCTTTTAAATGCCCATCAGATCACTTCTAGGGTTTAACGGGAGCCTGCCACTTGTCAACCATCAATCGTTCTCCCGCCAAACAGTAAAACAATCTGACCGCCATTGTCAACTTAAAAGACGCCCAATCTCAGCCGTCCATCCGATTCTGAAAGATCATTTAAAAAAACTACATGTGGTGTATATCTGATGCTTTCGTTCAATCCAACGGCCACAAGTGCACCGAACAGACTATAACAAAACGGAGTAAACACTGTTGCCTTCTTTCACGAACTCTTCGATCTTTCCCAACCGCGAGAACTCTTATCTTTCAGCTGTGACCAGTGAACTCAAAAAACAACCAAATCGTACCGAGCAATCTCCAATCCCTCCGAAAGAAACAAGTAAGTCTTCTGAACGACCTCCCCGCTTTGCTTTTCATGAGTTGCGAATCCTGCTCTTTTTTCTGTGTGTTTTGGCTTTGTGTTGCTAGGGAGAGATTTATGGCTTGATTGATGTTGTTAGGGCATTTAGAACCCATAAGCTTAGCTTCAGAAATTAGCTATAGACTGGCCTCCCCCATTTTTCTTTTATTTCTCGGATGTTAGGGATGTCTGACACCAAGTCTTCCTCTGCAAACCCTGCTAAACCTTCGACTCCCCCGGCTGAAGAGCTCTCTTCGAGCTCGGGGGTGCCAAGCGTAGAGGACCTTGATACTACCCTCACCCCTTCCTAAATTGAACAAGATACTTACCATCAGAGAATTCCTCGGAATGACCCAGAGCCCCGTGATTTAGACTGCTCGGCTTTGGACATGGACCGTCCTTCCAAGATAACTGAAGATGACCTAACACTGCTCCGGCATCGTTATGACATTCCGATAGATATCGCTCTTAAAGTCCCCGGGCCAATGGATCATGCTAGTCAACTCGATGAGGGTTCGGTGGCTCTTCTCCCGGCTTTCTTTGAGTGTGGACTCCGGCTGCCAATTCAACGTTATTTCGCTTGGATGCTGGCCGAGATGGAGATCGCCCCTTACCAATTAAGCCTGAATAGCTGGAGGATTCTGGCCGGGCTATATGTGATTTGGAGTCTGGCAGGGCTCGGCGAACCCTTCATTGAAGAGGTGAAGAGGTTGCATTGACTGAAGGCCAACCTAATAACGCACCATGGTTGGTACTACCTTTCTGCCTATGCTGACTCGTCAAACATCGTCGGCAAGCTCCCCGAATCCAATAAAATCTTCAAAGATTTATGGTTCTGGACCACATGAGATTGGGGACGGGTCATGAGATCATACGAATAGGAGGTTTCCGTCCCGGATATCTTTAGAGCAGGAGGTTAGGAATCTAACCCTTAGTATTCCTGCTCTTGATTTTATGATAGGATTTTAACTTCTTTGACTCTTCCCAGCTTGTTGGAGGGATGCTCTCAAGGTCTCCCGTCAGGTCCGGGGGCGGGTGCACTGGGCTCGGCGATACGCCGACCATTGGAGGTAATTGGTTAATGATGCGGCCTTTGTCGAGTCGGGCCTGATTCAGACTGCTCCTCCGAAGGTCCCGGGGCAGATAGGTAGATTGTTATTAACTTTCTAACCAATCCCTCTGTGTGCTTAGCATGATGATGATTTGAATTTGATCAGATTCTGGACTGACCATTTTTTTTTTACAGGTGTGGGAACACAGGACCTGGGTGACGCCGTTCCTAGGCTCGCGGCCTAGTTTGGGAAGTACTGAATAACATGGAGTCGCCACCCGGTGTGAACCGGGACAAAGATTTAAGGCCGCACTCACCCCTCGCAAGGGAAGACCTCAAACCGTTGGGTTCGGAATGGTCCCTTACTTATGTCACTTGTAATGAAAGGATTCATGTAATAATTTAACTAAGCTTAAGTAACACTTATTTCCAATAGTATCATGCTTCTAAATTCTCATGTGTAAAATAAAACTCATGTACGCATTTCACATATATCTTACATTTAAATTTACATGCTTAACATATATCAAGATAGCAACGAACATACAATTTTGCATATTACATTCAAGAAAACACAAGCGCACATATTGACCATACAAGCACACATATTGGCACTCTTCCAAACGGTACGTGGAATTGTAGCCCAAGTACAGACCGCACTACCGTCCATTCGGAGTCGGCTACGGAATTTACGTCTGGGTTTCCATCCGATATACCGCGAGAAACAATACTCAAATATTACATTGACATAAGCATACGAATTGTAATACATTGACACATTTTCATAAGAAAGATCAATCAATAGGCAATTATGCATGGATATAATAAGACAGACTCAGTTCAGTGTGTGCACGTTCGTGTAGCGTTCGTAAGCGCGTTCGAACGGAAATGAAACAGAATGCTCACGTTCGAGTAGCGTTCGTAAACGCGTTCGAACGGAAATGAAACAGAATGCTCACGTTCGAGTAGCGTTCGTAAACGCGTTCGAACGGAAATGAGACCTGATGCATGATAAGGCAAAATTTATGCGCGTTCGAGTTGCGTTCGTGAACGCGTTCGAACGGACACGGACCTGATGCATGAAATAGGATGCAATAAACAGAAAATAAAGGGGCGCGGCGAAGCACTGCCGTAAAGGTGACCTTTTGGGGCTCTTGATCTCTCAAAGAGATGACCTTTAGACCAACATGCTAAGCCCATGCGCATCACGTCACACGTACAAGACTAGAACCAATCATATCAACCAAGTATGCCCGATTGAACACATCTCACATCCAATCTGAACACACGTCAACCGGCGCGGCAAAGCATCGTGGAAAAGGGGGCTTTTAGCCCCTCCCCATAGGGGATCTCACATCACACTTACTAAGCCCATGCGATCGATTGACTTATACATACGAAAATAAATATAATAATATCAAACTAAGTATGCTCGATTGAACGTATCTTGCGTCCAACCGAACATACATCAACCGGCGCGGCGAAGTAGTGTCACGAAGGTGGCCTTTTCGGCTCTTTGTCTCACAAATGGAGGACCTTTGGACTAACTCACTAAGCCCATGCGCTTGGTTGAATCATACAAAAATAAACAACATATTGAATTCAAGAGAAAACTAAATAAACAAAAAGCAACACAACGAAAGAGAGATGGTGCCGTTTACTCAAGCGGTACGTGGAGTTGTGGCCCGAGTACAGATTATATTACCGTCCATTCGGAATCGGCTATGAAATTTATGTCCGGGTTTCCATCCGATATACCGCCAGAGTTGACACATCTCTCATTCATCTAATGCCCACAACATATTACATCTCATAATTCATGCATATTTATATACTCAAAAATCACAACACACATTTCAACATTACAATCATACAAGAAATACTTAATAAATAATGCGGAAAAGGAAAACAAGTGTGAAGGATACCCTCAGGTCTAACCTTTTAAGCCGTCTCTCGGACACACGTTCCACGAAGATCAAAAGGGGGGTAAAGCTCCGCAACTTTTCTGGTCCGCTGGTTCAACGTCCTAGCTCACTGTTCCGCTGCTTTGCTTACGATTCGAACTCCGTTCTGCTCCTATTCGACTCCTGTTTTGCTGCTCACTGCACGGGCTACCTGTTTCAATGTTTTCAAAGAACTATTCCAAGTTGTGTGGGTTCTTAGTGCAATTAAAAGTGATTATTTTTAAGATTATCTATGTAGTTTTCTAAGTTACTGTTTTTTAAGGATTTGGGCTGCTGTGTTTGTGTGGTTTTCGGTGATGTATGGAGGTTTAGAGGGGCTGGTTTTCGGTGGTGATTAGGGTGGTTACTTGTGGTAGATTCGGCTATGGAGGAGATGGTTGAGGTTCTTTTGTTCTCTTTTCGTGTGTGTATGATGTGTTTTCTCTTTTTGTCTGTTTTGGGTGTGTAGAGAGAGTCTAGAGAGATTTCGAGAGAGCTTGGGTGTGAATTGTGTTGTCTGAAGGAGCGGAATGGCCTTGGTTAGGGGTTGTTTATATAGAGAATGGCTAGGGTTTACAAGGGAAGGGATTTGTGCATTAAATTAGGATATGATTTAGTTTTAAACAAGGAAATCAAAGGATTGAGGGGGGACAAAATATTTTACTTTAGGAAGTTGTAATATTTAATTTGTGTTGGTTTACGAATACAAATATTTTATATTGGTAAGTATCTTATTAGATTAGGAAGTCAAATATATGATTGGCTTTAATTGTTAGGATTGATTTTAATTTGGTATGATTGTATTTTGATTTAGTATGTGATTTGTTTAATTTAGGCATGATTTTAGTTCAAGTTGGTAATTGTTTATTTTAATTGGTAAATGATTTAAATGTTTTATTTAATGTTTAATATTTAAATTAATATTTAATTATTTAATTTGGGATGTGTTTTATGGGCTTTGGGGAGCTAAATGGGCTGGGTGTGAGGCTAGCAGCAAAACCAGAATTACCGACACCGTTCGAACGCTCCCTCGAACGCTACACGAACGCCCGCAATCTGTTTCCCGTTCGAACGAAGTAACGAACGCAGCACCAACGAAGACAGTGAGCTTGCTTATTCTGAATTTCCCCTTCCGATATCCGTTTCCCGCGGCATCCGTGACTCAAAAGGTAGTTGTCTCCAAATAAGACTCCTCATCGGGTTTCACATGCGAAAATGCAATGCCTACAACATGTATGTCAAAAAGGCCAAAATACCTTGATCAACTGGCTGGCGCAACGAAGATAACCGGCCAGGTTGAGGCCGGACCCTCTCGGAAACGGCCAGCGACTGCCGAGGCCAGAAAAGTGACTGAAGAGGCAGCCCCGTCAGCTACCCAAAGCTTATCTCCACCTTCCAGGGTATCGCCAACAGTCTCCGCCCGACCCGCCAGCCCATCAAAACCTACCAAAAAGGAAGCGTCCATTCGGGGCGGAGGAAGCTGAGCTGGCCCGGAGGCGGAGGAGGAACAAGTCCTGAGTAAGAGGCTGCCAGTTCGGAAGAAGAAGAAAGTGCCGGAGGGTTCCTCCAAAAAGAGGAAATGTGTCGTTATTCTCTGTTCAGATGACCTTGGTCGGGACATTAGGGAGGCCACTTCTCACCTGGTGCCGGCATTTAATGAACTGGCCGAAGCGGTCCCTCCGGCGAAGGTTCCAAGATACAAAGATATTTCCCCCGAAGATGTGGTTACGGGGCTGTGCTCTCAGATGGCCAAGGTAGCCACATTTCCCTTATTCCCGCTGTGAGTTCATAACTTAGTTTGATTTCTCATTTTCTATTTCTTCTCGGCAGGCGACTTACCTGGCGGCCAAGAACAAGGATCTCCTCCTGAGCCTTTTATCCGAGGGTGGCCAAGCCTAGAGGCTCCAGAACCGGCTTAGTGAAATGAAGGCCGAGCTGGCCCATAAAGAATAAAACATAAAGAATCTGGAGCTGGCTGTTGTTGAGGCCCATACTACAAATAAAGCTCTCAGGGTCGCCGTCTCTCTAGAGAGGAAAAATGCTAATGCTGCCAAGAAGGACTTGGAGGCTGCCCAGGCCGACAACAAGATCCTACAGGTGGAAGTGCGCAGCGTTGAGTCCAAGCTGAGGGCCAATGATGAAGAGCTGGTACGGGCCCGGGACGAGCTTAAGAGGAAGGAAGCTGAGCTGGAGGCCGAGAGAGATGCAATCCGCCTTGAGGGGGTCGGGGACTGCGCCGAGATCATCCCGATGGTACTGCCCAACCTTTTTGAGTTGAGCCCGATCTTTTTGAGTTGAGCCCGGCTCGGCCCGGGCCTGAGCTGGGCCTCTAATTTTAAAACTTAGCCCGAATTGTTTTTTTATCCCGGATCGGACCCGGATTTTTTTGTCATGTGTTGACGGCTGATTTTGGTCTCAGAGGCAATAAGGGTTTTTTTACTCCCGATACAATCCTCTCTCAATAGTGAATTTGTTCGGTTATGGGGGAACCAAAAGCAAACTTAGCAAAAGACAGATAAATACGCCAATCGATAAAGAGATTTAACGTGGTTCGGCGGATTAGATCCAACCTACGTCCACAGACACAAATTGAATGATACTTTTATTACTGAGATATGCTTCTTCGATATCTCTCGAGTTTACAAGTCTGATGATAATGATTCTGATGCCTCTTACGTATACCTTCCCATTCTATTTATACTACTAAAGAAATCAGATTCATTTTCTTATAAGGATTCCTAGTTTAAAACTAAATTCACTTCTATATCCTATTAGGACACTGGCTTATTCACTCCCATATTCTATTTAGACACTGACTTATCAACTTTTCCCCATGAAAGTAGGATAACTTATATTCTTATCCGTAAAAATAGGATGTCTTATCTTATGGAGCATATCCCGCCATATTCCCCGGTCTTCATGAGGTCGGTCATGATGGTCTTTTGAACTGAGAATGCTGCTGTCGATCTGATAATGCCCAGTCATCCGATCTTAAGTGGTCGGGTTACAGATCATAAGTGCTCGACCCCTAACTCATGTGGTCGGGTCGGTATTAATGATTTCGATCAATCAAGGGAGATTACCCTTTTTACCTATGCCGTATTGCTTAAATATCATAGGACCTGAAAATACCACCAACACCATGTATTTGATATAACCACACAAGCAACTTAAAAATTTGAAAATAATATAATCATTAATGACTATCGATTTTCGTTCGAGGCAAAATAGTGTGTAAGCCTTAAATATGTAACACGTTAATTTATTTAATAGGAGGAATTTGGTATGAAAACAAGAGTAATCACAAGACATAAGAATTACGTGCATACATCCACGGTGGAGAATGGGAATAGATCTTTATTTACTCTAAAGAGGGAGAAAATTACAATAATTTTTCAAGAACACGCAATTCTTACAAATTCCTTCTCAATAACTTGTAAAGACTTTATCTAAATATTTCTTAGATTTGTCTGCCTTATTTATGTCATTACTTGCCCTTACTGCAGTTAAAGTTGTTCTCTTTTTTTCTTTTAGAATTAAGAAACTGGAAATGTGCTACTCGGGTCGGGTCCATCATGTTTCCCTAATAAGGCCTGGATGCCCTCAGGTCAGATATTGCTTCATGAACTTTCCCAAATCAGAGTCACGTCCTACTCACTATGGGCTGAGTTTGAGGCTTAAACACTTTGGGCTTGGGTCTATGGACTTGTATCTAAATTCACTACCATCATCTTTCCCTATGCATCAATGCGATAGACTCAAAAGTAGCATCACATTCAGTGAAACTTGCATGTCTGGTTCCAAGTTTCATTTTATCAAAACAAAAAAACTTAATGGTGATTTTCTTTGGATTAAAACTCTCTTCGGGTGGATAATTCCACAATCAACAACCATATTTCTATTTAATAAGTAAGCCTTTTAGAAGGGAGTTTATATATTTTTTAACACTTTAGTAAATAAGTATTTAAAGAATAAATTACATAGTTTTTTTTTTTTTTTTTGGAGTTGCTGTCATAATATCTCACATCATTTATACTGTATATATAAAAAAAATTGCTTATAAAAATGTGAATATTTGTAAATGCATTTTGAGTGAATTTTTTTAATAACAGTGTTAGACATTGATCGTGATTTTCACTCGTTATCAAGCGCACGTATCACTCAAGTAGTATAAAAGTTATCGATTCTTCGATGACTTATCACCTACGTTACTAATCCTTAAGACTAATTACTCTGCAAGCATCTAATTGAAATTAAATATGATTTTCAATTGAGTTTAAACTAAAGCTAAAGAAAATAAATAGAACTATGGTAACTTTCAAAGGCAATCAATGAGAAGAAAATATTCAGGGTTGTGAATTCACATAATATTATTCTAAAGATGAATTAATTTTCCTATATTCGTGTGATAAATTGACTAGTGTCATGAAGCCTCATGCACTAAATATCAGATACTGTTTTCCCGAAAGCAGGCGTCGCGATGCTAATCCACGCACATCGCGATGCCTGCTTTCGGGAAAACAATATCTGATATCCAGTGTCTGAGGCATTGTGCCGCCCTCATCTCTGGATTATGGGTGTGGTCTCTAGGTCAAGAGGCGTCGCTACGCAACTCTGTCAGGATGACTTACACGCTTGTCTCAACACGTAATCTAGTGTTGGGACGCACGTTTTGACTCCGAATTTACCTCAATATGCTCTATATTTTGTCGTTTTTATCTCTTATTGATTCCAATGGGTCTCGATATCAACTTGCAAAAAAAACCTCAAAACACATCCAAGCGTTCATAAAAGCTCAAGATAACTCACTAAACATCAAGCTAGAGGGGCGGAAACTATTTGCATTTGGCCGCTCATCAAACATACCAAAACTTGTCTTAGAAGATCCATCCCAAATGAAATGACATGTTCATCAAGTGATGAATGCTTTTTCACAATTTCTAATGTAATTCATTGTAATTTTTTTTTAATAAACATGATAAAGATAACTGTTTAAAAATCAATCTGCAAATTTCATTGGGACTAACACATGACATTATAACCTCATAGATATAAGATATAGGGGTGGTTCTAGTTACATGGTGTGGCATGTGAGGCAGCAGCTTCTGTAAAGCAACCGCATCTTCTCTAATTGCCTCAGGAACACGACGTCGTTGAATGTACTCTCAATAAATCTCATGTCCGTACTTCTTGATTTCAAGCCAGCAAAACGCTGGTACTCCTCAAACACACAAGACGAGCACCAGTTGTGTAATTTCCTCAAGCAACCAACAACACAACCCGTCCTATGCTTGCCACGTTTGCAATGTATCAAAACCGGATGGTTTCTTATGTCACTTAATATTTTCAGAGCCTCTATGATTGTATCAGCTGATACAGGCGGCTCCGTTTTACCTTCGGTTCCAAGGTGAAAGAGTCGAATGCCGTGAGCTGCAAGAAACCTTATATTTTCTTCAGGATATGGCTCTGGACACAAGTACATGATGGACCGAAGGTTTAGGGTTTCAATGAAGGGGAAATTGACCGGTTGAGGAAAGCTGGACCGGTAAACGCCTTCTTCAACCTTTGAGAAATTCTGTGGCGCCACCAAAACGCTGTCGTTTTTTTCTCCTTCCATTATCACGCACATTGCTTTCTCTAACAATGCAGGATGGTTTGGCTTTCTAATCAACTTTATACCTTTGGACCGGTATTTCCTACGCTTATTAGGATTTAATTGATAGATAATTACACCTAGTTATTTTATATTTCTAATTTTATCACTTAAGTCCTTATTTTTTAATTACCTATTACATCCCTGAAAATAATTTTATCATTTTTTAATCAGTGTTATTAAAATCAAACCGGACCGGTTAGTTGAACTAATCGAATCAGGAATCGACTATGAGTTCAATCATTTTTATGATATCATCTGATTCTATCATTTTTTTCGGAACTATTTAACCGATCGAATCAATGACGCATTAAACCTTTTAGAGCACCGGTTCTATTATGAAAACAGCTTTTTACCACAAATATTTTGTTTATTCTCTGTAAAAGTTCATTTATGCTTATTAGGGCAAAAAAAAAAAATAGAATCTCTATTTAAGTAACTTTGGCACTAAGGGTGCCCAAACTTTAAAAAAATTTATTTATTTATATTTATCTAATAAATTATATATATATATATATATATATATATATATATTTATATAATAAATTAAAAAAATTAATTTTTTTATTAAAAAAATTAGGGTGGATAAAGCCCGCCCTAATAATCACATATCAATAATATAAATTAGGGTGGATATTATTAGGGTGGATAATATAAATTAAAAAAATATATATATACATTTTTTTAACTTTGTTTAAATAATCACATATCAATATTATATGTTGGAAACCAGTAAAAGGAAGAAAAAAAAGTCTGGATTGTTAATTTGCCTCAACCAACTCTGTGATGACGGGTTTAGTTCTCATTACTTGCAATGCAAGTAATTGTTTTGCAACTAATGAGAATTAAACCCCTAATCCCAAAGTTGTGGGAAGTTGGGAAAATAAAACACCATCAAATTTCAAATATTTTGTTCCCATCTAATCTTTCCACGTTGTATTTTCTTTCTTTTATGAAAAGTAGCTTCAGCCACCGCGTCAAACTTGCTCAATATCTAACTCTTAAGTAAATAAAAGGACAGTTTCGGGATTATTTACAAACTCAAATCACTTTTGAAACATTCAAATAGGTACCAGACAAATTGTTAAATACAGGACACAAATTTTTTAAAAGATAACAAGAAAATTTTACCCCATTTTCCCCTTGTCTTGGATTATATACATCTGGAATTCTACAACAGTCAGAAGTATCGTTCTAAAATACAATGGATTTTTTTTTTTGCCTTATCCAACTAGGAAAAAAAAATGATAAAATTTGGAGATTTTCATGCTTGCAATCCAAAAATTTGCATTCTAGATTGCGTCTGTTGGCAAAATCTCAAGCTCTGCCCACCAAAGAGGAGAAAGTTTCGGGATTGCTCCATCTGGTGTTATTCCAGTTATTTCTCTCAATCTTGCGGTAACGTCTCTCATTGCTGGTCTCTTTTCTGGGTCAGGGTGGACACAAGATTTTATCAGTTCAGCGAGTTTCTCTAGCTGCTCTTCGTCAAAAGAGGTTAGAGTTGGATCAACAATTTGTTGAAGGGGTTGCACTCCACTCAAATAATCGGATGTCCAGTCTTCTAGAGAGCCGGTGTCCACCAAGTACGGGAGCCTACCCGTTACCATTTCAAATAGTAATATACCAAAGTTGTAAACATTGCTTTCTAGGCTTGCTGAGGGCATGCTTGAAACTTTTTTGCTGGTTGCTTCCATTTCAGCCACGGCTCTCTCATTCCAGAAGCTGAAGTCTGATAATTTGGCTGCATAATCCTCGGTGAGATGGACAGCCGAAGAGGTTAGGTAATTGTGGGCTATGGGTGGGTTCAGTTGGTGCATATGCTCTAGGCAGTAAGCCATGCCCATTGCAATCCGCAGCCTCATTCCCCAGTCCAAGTGCTCTGATTCTTTAACTGCAGGACCGAAAAAAAAGTCAGTATCATATGCAAGATTTACTATAAAACAAAGTACCTATAAGAATTGCAAATATAAAGAGTATGGTATTTACAAAGTATGTAATGAGATCGATACCTTTCTTCTCTCAAAATGCTTAATCTAGATGTTCCTACTTCATAATTAGCCCATAAGACATCATGCCAGTAACCTGATAACAACTATTAAGTACTTACTGTATACATGTTCGAAGAGTGTTCCATTAGGAGCATATTCAAACACCATCATTCTTGTGAAAGGCTCCTCTTCCTCACAAAATCCAATAAGATTGACAAAATTTTTGTGATTCACCTTTGATAATGTGTCAATCTGAAATCATAACCACAGAAATAATTAGGAAAGATAGTGTCACTACTACTTACAGATCAATAGTTGCGGATAGATTACCTTCTTCCTAAACTGCACTTCTAAATTCTTAGACCAATCCTTGGCAGATGCCACTGCAACCGAAGCCACAGCTATTTCAGTTCCACTAGACAATGTCCCTTTGTACACCGTACCAATTGGTGAAGAACCAATTACATTACTGAAATCTTCACAAGCTGCTTCAAGCTCAGATCTCTTAAGCTTTGGAACACCTGAAATTAATATTCCAAATCATATAAGCATACATACAAAAATGTGGCCAAGCATTTACCATCTAGTCATATACAGCTCTCAATGCAATGAATAGCTAAGAAAAAGAAAAAAATTCATGATAACCAGTATGATATGAAATCAAGATCATTACCATTTAACTTGTGTTGCTTATAACCTAGAAGTATGTTTTCGAATACCAAATTATAATACATGAAGGGAAATGATCTATGGTGAAATATGCATGACTGTTCCTGGCCTAGGAAATAGACTGGTGCCATCCATTAAAGGATACATTTCAACCTTCAGAAAATCTCCCGTTTTCAGCCACTGATTGACTGTTTTCAATTGATCGATTGGCACCATAGATAACCTTAGAAATGATTGTCACCTGAGAAAGAATAATTACCAGTTACAAATGCTTTCTGAAGATGTCCGCTCAATCCTGTGGCCCAAGGTTTGACAGTAGATACCTTATTGCTTCTGCAGAGATATATGCCAACGACTGCAAGCAGAAGTGCAGCGGCCCCTATGGCTCCGCCCAGAATGGCAAGATGTTTTGAAGAACTCCGATCTGATTTTGAGGGGCTACCTGAAGAGGGAGGATTTGGAGGGGGAAGGGAAGGAACTACTGGAGCTGGATTGGAAGGGGCCGGAATTGAAATGGAAGGAGGTGAAACAGAAGTATTATGAGCAGAGCTTGTTGCATTTCCCTTTGTGTCATTTGAGGGGGTAGCAGAAGCAGGTGGAATAGGACCTGGTGAAGGCAAAGGCAAAGGCAAAGAGTTATTGAAATTTACTAATTGAATATCTTGCAGCAGTCTCCTTCGAGCAGTGTCTTCATTAAGGACACCATTCCTGGCAAAAGATAAAAGGAGCATCAGCATAAGGGGAAAAAACATACAGTAGCTACTATTCAAAAAAGTATAATAGAAAAGAGAACCATGTCGGTTATGGGAAAAAAATAGCAGAGCCTTCTTTGTGAAACTTTTAGTGGCTTACGTTATCAAAAATTACTGAGCAAGATGTGTTCTAAGATGTAAAAAAAATGCACAACACAGTTGCACCACTAAACTTTCTATAAGAATCCATATGTTATTTCATTAGGCATAATATACTAACCCGAAGAAATAGATATCAAACCTACTTCAGCAACATACCTTTTAATTGATCTTTCATTGCAAGACTCTCCCTTTTTAGCAGCATTAGACAACCGGCCTTCATCTACTTGGGATTCAGAAAGTATCTGAGGTTCATATATTTCAGGAGATTGTCTGCCAAGATGTTCATTGTTGTCCAATAAACTGCAATGTTAGAAGAGAATTGAGTCACTATACCAGAGATGAAGGTTGAATTGTTTGCAACTAAGATTGAACCAGTAAAGGTTATCGACTTACAGAATAGTCAGTGAATGATTAATGCCAAGATCATTGGGGAGAGGTCCACTAAAGTTATTGTATCCCAAATCCAACATCTGTAACTCCTTCAACTCTCCAAATCCTTCAGGAATCATTCCACTGAAAGAGTTGTTGCGTAAAATACTGCAGAGAGACACAGAATCATCATGATGGCCATATAAATACAGAAAGAAAACACTCAAAAACAGAATTACCAATAATAATCAGAAAACTGGCAAGCAAAAACTAAAGATACTTACATAGACTTTATGTGAGTCAGGCTTTGGATCTCTGGTACCAGAGTTCCTTCAAGGCATAGATCTTTCAAGTTCCTGCACATTACACACATCTATCATCAAAACTAATTTGAGTAGATAAACAGTAAAATCACTATATTTTTAGTTACATCTAATAACCCATTGACATAAGTAGTCAATCATCTCTAGTAATAACAGCTAATTAATATATGTAGCAAAAAAATTACAGTTATTTTTAGGCTAATCACAAATCTAACAATCAGTAACAATGCATATTAAGGTCAAGAAAATCTCTAAAAAGACTCAAATATTGACTTGATTCCTTTACTTAGCAACAAACAGAGAACAAAAAAGCCAATACTCTTTTTTTTTTTTTTTTTTTTGAGTTTTTACTTACAAAATTACAACTTTGCCATCACAGCACTCAACGCCAAACCAAGAACACGGATTATTCTCTGTATCGCTACTTCTCCAATTCGTAAAAGCGCCGTATGGATCACTAACTACTCTCTCTCTTAATCTCAACAGAGCTAAACCTGCACTCGTAACCAAACCGTAGCATAAATTAGAAACTTACCATTTTCCCGCGAAACAAACAGAAAAAAATTATTATTTTTTAAAAAAGAAAAACAAATTCATGATTTTGAACCTTCATCGTTTAACGAAGAACACAAATCCAAACTGTGAGAAATTAGAACTAAAAACAGGACTCCTAATCTGTTGAACTTCCAGTGCTGGTCCATTTTCAACGGAGTTGAGATCCTTGAGAAACGATGAAGCAAAGAAACGGCGTCGGATTGGAGAAATGAGAGCTTAAAAGAAAATAGAATTTAAAAAATGAAGCTTTTTAGATTGAATCGGATAAAACAAATGTGAAATATCTGAGTTTTGAAGTCATCTTCGCAGCTTGCAGGCAAATTTAGACTGAAAGAGAGAAGACAACATAAACATGTACTTTCGAAAAACACCTGTTTTTTTTTTTAAATGTTTTATTTTAAAATTTTAATTATTTTTCTATCATTTAATTCCCTTAATTCTTATATTTTCTCAATTGAAGAAATATTTTCCTAATTTGTATGAAATAGGTCCATCAGTCTTATGGGTGTAAATTTGGCCGGTTCAGATTTAATCAATTATTTTCTTAATATATCCATCGTTGAGAATATAAAAAGTTGTATTATTGTTAAAAATATTATATTAAATGATGACATATTAATAAATTGCTCACTTTAAATTCATTTTTAATAAGGTAAATAAATTATAATTTTGAACGATCAAAAATAAAAATTCAATTTTCAAATAAGGACAGAAAAAATATTTAATTTATAATTCATAAAAATAATAAATCAACAACACTTACGCTTTAATAATAGTTGTATATGAGTGTTTATATATATTATTAATTTTAATTTTAAAAAATAGAAGTTTTGAAACTCTATATGAAAAGCCACAATACAACGAAACAAAAAATAATAAATAAGATTAACTTTCTTAAAATTGAGCTAAACATTAAAAGGGACCCAAACATGAATGAATTTAAATTTTTAAAGTCTATTAACTTATAATAAATACGTGGATATCCTCCCGCGTCAAGTTAAATATCCAAAAAAGAAAGGTATTTGGTCATTTATACTGGATTGGAGACATTACACACTAGATCGGTCAAGTAAATTCTCTTGTATCGAAATAATTTTAAGTACGAATTCTTTCTTCTGTCAGTTACGAAGAACACAATGTGTATAGATTGTCTTATGATGTTAGGTTTGATCCTAACTTAACTTGAATTTTAGGTTTCCCTAAATAGTTTTTTAAATTGAATTATCGATCTTATAATTACATCGTTCGCGACGATGTTTGGTTGAGTTTTGTTGACCTCATTTATGTAATACATCTTCAAAATAAAATAAAAAGACAGGGTTGGGGACCTACTTTATACAAGTAGATAACTTGTGGCATGGTTTAAAAAAAATTACAAATTAGGGATCTAAATGATAATATTTCAATTTTACTTATGTTTCATGCAGGTGGTGAATGACGATAGGTGGTTTGGGTGCCGGCAAAAAGACTTTTTTGAATATATCAAAACATAGACTCTTAGACACAGTCGTTTTCTTTGTACCAAGTCCATTGGCCCACTTGCCTTTATATTTTACTATAATGAAAATTAATTATTTTTCTAATTTTTTTTTTTAAAAATACTTTTAAATTTGATACTGGGTTGGTCATTTGTGTTGGTTCCTTGATGTTTCCATTGTAAATATGATCTGCTTTTAAATAATAAATATTGTAATTAATAATGATAAAATATACCCAATATAATTATGAGTTAATTCAATGATTTTTAATTATATCCAAAATGTTGAATATTATTATTATTTTATTATTATTATTATTATGACGTCAATAGACAAAGCAATAATTTGTTCAATGGGGGGGCTTTTGTGGTCTCAGGTGGTGGCTGTGATTTAGTAAATCATATTGAATGCTTCCAATCAAGTGGATACGAATATTATTATATTATTTTTTTTAATAAATGAGATCCGACCTAAATCGTCAATTTACCCAAATTATTCTAAAATCTTTACTATTTAATGCCTTCAATTTTTTTTTTTTGCGTGAAAAAATTACCATTTGCAAAAGCTGAAATAATTTAAAATACGAATTAGTGCATGGAATAATTATTAAAATTTTATGTACGGCTGTATTGAATAAAATTATTATTTTTACATGCCCATAAAAATTTAGGAGATTAACATTTTTAATATAGAAATAAAGATGAGAAGTCATCCTCGGCTGAATGGCAATCTCATTTTCCAGTTCGATCCTTCATATTTTTTTCCTTCATAATTAGGGATGATAATTTGATCGGATATATTGTATATTCGATCATAATCAATCAAAAAAAATCCAATATCCAAAGTTTAATGAATAATATATAAATTTTATATATTAAATTAGGTATTTCAAATAGATATTGATCGATTATAGTTGTAGTATTTTGAATATCGGATATTCAATATCCGACAAAAAATAAATAAAAATATAATAATATTAATTATAAAACCAAAATTAATCTTTTAAATAAGTAATTAATTAATTTTTTTTAATTTTATCACATTTCATTTTTATTTATTTTTTTTAATCAGTTCAGATATCAGAATTTTCAATTTCGGTTGGATATGGATATTGATTATAATTTTTTCAATTATTGATAGATATGACATATTAGATTTGGTTTGATTTGGATTTTGATTTCAATTTCGGATATGTCTAAAATGATTGGATATCCATCTTTATCTATAAGTTAAAACATATATTGATGTTCTTGTAAGGAACATAGGACACCATATATCTCCACATTGGTATGATATTGTCCACTTTGGGTCTAAGCCCTCATTGATTTGCTCTTGGACTTTACCCAAAAGGCCTCATACTAATGAAGATACATGTCCATCCTTATATGCCCATAGACCCGGCCAAGGTTCCGGTTCGGAACCGGAACCGAACCGGTTGGAACCGGAAGGTTCCGATTCCGGTTCTGGAACCGAACCGGAAGGGGACCGGTTCGGTTGGGGTTCCACCCCAACTCGAACCGGTCCGAATCGGTGGAACCGTACGGTTCCACCGGTTCGGACGGTTCCGGTTGGAACCGTAGGGTTCCAACAGGAACCCTATGCCCCAACGGCTAGTAGCCGTTGGAAACGGCTCCCTGCCCAAATAAAAAAATATTAAAAAATAAAAATTATTTTTATTATATAAAATATAAATTACTAATGTACCCATAACAACGGTACTAAAACGGTTATATTTAGGGACATTTTTGGTATCAAAAAAATTCTAAAATTCTATAAATATGATTCATTTTTCATAATTTCATCACACCAAATTCTCAACTCTCTCATTTTCTACAATTCTCTTATTCTCAATCTTACTTCAATACAATTCTCTTATAATCTTATATTCTTATTCTCAATCTCAATTCATTTAGTTGTTAATTTGTTATCATTCGCATCGCAATTATTCAATTTTCTTATTTTTCTTCATAATTTCTCAAACGAAAAATGGCAAGCTCATCTGAGAACATAATGTCAAATATGCCAACCGAAGAGAGCGGCCCTAGTGTCAGTGCACAATCACGGAGAAGAGAAGTTAAGGCTCGGTCCTCGGATATTTTCAAAATTCATTTTACTTTGGAACGCCTAGAAGATGGTTCACAACGAGCAATTTGCAACTATTGTGGGGTTATCTATAAATTTTATGGTGGATACAGCAATATGATCAAGCACATGGAAAAACATTATCCGGTTGAATTTGGCATTGATACGACGCATACTCAAATGGCCAGGTACGCATCATCTAGTAGAGGTACGAGTAGTGTAGATTTATTTAAATATTCTGATGCAAAAAATAGAAAAGAATTTGCGAAATAACTTGTATGGCACATCTTTCTTTAAGCTTTGGTGAAAAACTTCATTTTACTAATTACATGCATAATGCTTTAAACTCTGCTGCATGTAGAATGACTCGAAACACAACAAAACGTCATATTTTCAAATTATATAAAGATGATAAAATTATTTTAAATGAAATATTTAAAGAGATGAAAGGTCGTATTTCTATATGTTCTGATATTTGGAGTGACCATTGGAAAACACACTCATACATGAGTGTGACTTGTCATTGGATTGATGCATCATTTACCATGCAAAAAAGACTTATTGCATTTAGAGTTTTTGATGACCCACATACTGCACATAATATTTATAGAATGATGAAGGTAATTTTTGATGAATATTGATACGAAACAGGATACGAAAAGACGAAATCCGATCCAAGATCCCGTAGACCCCCAAAGAACCTGTCCTTGAAAACCCTTGGAGATAGCCTCAGATGAATTTTGCCAGCAAATAGGACGCCACAAAGGATGCCAACCCTTTGATAAGTCTTTGTTCAATCACTGAACGATGATAAAATTTCTCAATCTCAAGAAATAAAAGTACTATTCACGCACAAAAATTAGGGTCTCTCATTAAGAGTTGTTTTTGAGTTTAAATAGTAACATACTCAAACCCTAAGAGAGCTAAAAAGACTAATATAGTCATAAACTACCCATTACCAACTAAAAGCCCATAATTCCTAATTTCTAGCCTATTTTGAACCCATAAATAAATAAAATAAACTAACTCAAAAAATAAATAAAAACAGACATTCACGTTGGTTCCATATATGAAAATAAATAATAAATAAGCCTAAACAAACGAAATCAATCCATGCTGCTAGGATCACATCATTCTCCCTCTCTTGAAAAGGATTCGTCCTCGAATCCGTGCCCGGATCATAGATAGTAATGATAAAATCAATTGGACGATTATTCTGGAACAAGGAAAAATCACATGGAAGAAAAGTGTCAATGTTAGTACAATAATGCTTGTGTATTGTTCCCTTTTGCCCATACTCTTCCGCAAAATCTAATTTTATTGCACTCTCCTTCCCAATGAGATTCCTAATTAAGTTCACACTCTCAATCTCATTCACAACAAATTCTACATGCTTAACACTCACAAAACTCTCACACGTATTTACCCATGTGTTTCCCGACTCACTACTCACATTTTCATGTTCAAAACTCTCAACACATTCAACTACACATGTAGTTTCATCAATACATTTAGCCATGCATTGAGCTTCAAATTTATCATCACCAGCAACAGCTAAGTCATCCACTTCAGTAATAGAAATAACTTCAGCATCACACTCACTCTTCACTGCTTGCTCACTTACTATCATGCACATATTTTCTTCTTTTACATTCACAATATCACTAGCAAGTTTATGTGCTAAGCATTCGACATCTCTTTCTTTTTTCCTCTTTTCAACCTCACTTCTCCTCTTCATTATTAATTGATCTTTATAGGCTTGTTGTGGTGTTAAAAGAGAAAGAATCACTGACCTCCGCTCCGTGACATAAATGTACCTACTCCTCTCAACATGATGCCACACTTGCCTATCATACTTCCATGACCCACCCAACAATACGTGACAATCAAGCATAGGCACCACATCACATAATACTTCATCATGAAACCTCCTAGTAGTAAAGGCAACCATGACTTGATACTCCACCTTAACCTCATCACAATTAGGCAAACCTCGCAACATATAAGGCTTAGGATGGTTTCGTAATGACAACCTCAATTTCTCCACGAGGCTGGTACTAACTAAATTAGCCCACTGTTCCCCATCAATAATCACACTGCACACCTCATCTTTCACAAATACTCTGGTACGAGAGATATTATCTCTTGGTTGCCCCATAATATTAACCAATGCACTTGGCATCTTGACAAAAACAAACTCAAGAAGGAAGAAAAGACAAAAAAAAAAAATGACAAAGACAAAGACAAGACAAAAATAAGACTAAAAAAACCACATGAGACTCGAAACAAAATACAAAAAAATCAGATTCAAATTCAGTGACAAATTCAACCAAAAATTTTCTTTTCGATTAAGGAACACTAAGGCAATCCCTAGCACAACTTAACACACAAGATAATTGATCAAACTTTACTGACCAGATCTGATTTTTTTTTTTTAACAACAGCAACAGCTTATTAACAAGTTCTCATGTAAAAAGGTCAAAAAGCAAACAAACCCTACTGCCTACTGATCTGCACTAGCCAATGAAGGAAATTTTTTTTTTGACTGACAAACGCAATTCCAGAAAACATTTTTTTTTTTGGTTCACAGCCTCACAGGCATGAATTTACTTAACTTTTTTTTTTTTTTTGGCTTATTGATACGCAATTGCAGGCAAACTTACAACATGCAATTTTGCAGGCAACTTACAACATGCAATTTTGCAGGAAAACTTACAGCATGTAATTTTGCAGGCAAACGACACACACCAACAAAAACAAGATTGGCGAGGCCGAGAGAAACAAAAGAAGAAACGGAAAAAAAAAAATTAAAGATAAAAGTCAGACCTGAAATCTGGCTCTGATACCAATTGATACGAAACAGGATACGAAAAGACGAAACCCGATCCAAGATCCCGTAGACCCCCAAAGAACCTGTCCTTGAAAACCCTTGGAGATAGCCTCAGATGAATTTTGCCAGCAAATAGGACGCCACAAAGGATGCCAACCCTTTGATAAGTCTTTGTTCAATCACTGAACGATGATAAAATTTCTCAATCTCAAGAAATAAAAGTACTATTCACGCACAAAAATTAGGGTCTCTCATTAAGAGTTGTTTTTGAGTTTAAATAGTAACATACTCAAACCCTAAGAGAGCTAAAAAGACTAATATAGTCATAAACTACCCATTACCAACTAAAAGCCCATAATTCCTAATTTCTAGCCTATTTTGAACCCATAAATAAATAAAATAAACTAACTCAAAAAATAAATAAAAACAGACATTCACGTTGGTTCCATATATGAAAATAAATAATAATAAGCCTAAACAAACGAAATCAATCCATGCTGCTAGGATCACATCAAATATGGTTTAGTATAAAAAAATTTAACAATTGGATTTGATAATGCATCTGCAAATACTGCATCCATTCATGATTTAAAATCCTTATGTGAACCAAATTTAGGGGGTCGATTTTTTCATATTCGTTGTACATGTCATGTCCTTAACATATGTGTGCAAGACAGACTAAAATTATTATCACATTTCCTTGATCCAATTAAAACGACACTTAACTGTATTTGGTCATATTCTCAAGTTATGAGAGAATGGACCAAGTTTTGTAAAATAAATGGTATTAAACCGATTAAATTTTCAAGAGATGTTCCAACACGTTGGAATTCTACTTATTTTCTTTTATGTCAAGCATTTCAATACAAAGATGCATTATGTAGTTTTTTTTCTCAACATGTTCAAAATATCACACTTTATCCTAGTCAATGAGATATTTGTGAAATTTTTTAGATATTTTAAGAGTTTTTAATGATGCTACTTTAGTTTTTAGCGGTGTTTATTATCATACAGCACATTTATTTCTTTTTGAGAGTTTGAATATTGTTGGCACTCTCGATGAACATGTTGACAGTGACGACCCTAATGATATTGTTTTGCTCGAAGCCATTACTGCTATGAAGGTAAAATTGTTGAATTATTTTAGAGAAATTCCTTTACTTTATCTTATTGCTGCTGTTTTTGATCATAGATTTAAATTAGAAGGTTTGAATGGTAGTTTACAAGCTTAATATGGTTATTTATGAATATTAGATGATGTTGATATTACGAGCATAATGACGAAATTAAGAAGTGATTTAATTATTTTATTTAATGATTATATTGTAAGATATAACTTAGGAACATTAGGTCAATCTAGTAGTAGCGAACCGGTAATTCAAACAAGACTTATCGCAGGGGATCGTTGGTATTGCAATGAAATAAGAATTCTATGGATACGACAACTAATAACCTGAATTAGATAATTATTTATCTACAAATTTTGAGTTTTCTAATGAAAGTTATGCAGTAAAAATTTTAAAATCCTTGAATGGTGGAACCGGTATCAAAATATATATCCCGTTTTATCTATTATTGCTAAAGAGATCTTGGCAGCACCTATTTCCACCGTTGCGGTTGAGCAAGCCTTCGGCTTGGGAGGTAATATATTGGAAGCTAGGCGATCTTCATTACATCCAAGCACTCTAGAAGCAACAGCTTGTGTGGATGATTGGACTCGAGCTGATCTGAGACAACAAGAAGATGCCCCCGATGATTTTGAAAATTTGTTCGATAATGCTTCTGCAACAAGTGCAAGCGGAACCGGAGCCGAATGATCAACTGATAATGATGATTGATAATTGTAAAATTATAATTTACAAAGGGGATATGTCTAAAACTTGTAATGGAACTACGTGAGCTTTGATTCCTCTTACCCTTGGATGATACGTAGGCAACTTAAATTTTTAAAAATTTAAGCTCAAGCTCTTCAATGTAATAAAATTTTTTTATTTATAAAATTAATCTCATTTATTTTAAATAATTTTCAAAAAAAAAAAAAAATTCTTTGAACTGAACCGTTCGGTTCCGGTTCGGTTCGGTGTTTCGGTTCCACTTAAGTGTGGAACCGGAAACCGGCCGGTTCGGTTCGGTTCCGAACTGGAACCGAACCGCCGGCCGGGTCTATATGCCTATGATCTTCCCCATTTCTAACCAATGTGGGACTTTGAGACTTTGTTTGCACACCCAACGATCCTCCCCTCGAACAAAGGACCACAAAGGACCACCGAGCCTTTCCTCAAACGATCATCCGTCCGTCCACTCTAGCCTAGGCCAACTCTTCTTCACCGTGTTGGGATTAGGACACGTCCATGAAGACCGGAGCACACCGCTATCTAACCGAGCACATTCACGGATCACGATCGGGGCTCACCGTCTTTTTGTTCGATATTCTGAGAATTCATCCACATGGCTAACTCCGGGACATGACTCTGATACCACTTGTAAGGAACCTAGGACATCATCTATCTTCACATTGGTATGATATTGTCTACTTTGGGCCTAAGCCCTCATGGATTTGCTCTTGGGCTTTACCCAAAAGGCCTCATACCAATGAAGATACATGCCCATGATCTTCCCCATTTCTAACCAATATGGGACTTTGAGACTTTGTTTGCACACCTAACAGTTCTTATCATATATCTCCTGTAAATTTCTAAACTATACGAGTAATGTATGAATTTAGAATCTTATTATATAAAATTTTATTTATAAAAATTACAATTTACTGATATTTATGTTCTAAACATTGTAATTAATGCTTGATATAGTTTGAGAATTAGTTTATATTAGAAACCCTTGAATCATCTCTGACACAGTATGAATATCAAAGTTTAGAACATGTCAGATCTACTTCTATATATTAAGCTTAGAAAATTAATTTTCACAGTACACACAAAATAACAGGAACCCTTAACTTAAAATAAAATAAAATAAATTAAAAAAAAAAAGAAGCGAAAAGATATCAGCCACTTAACAAGAAAGTGATTTACAAAATAAAAACAGAAATAATTGCAAATGTTTATCAAATGATGTTGATGGATTCTTCATTAATTGCAGGTTGATGATGTTACTTTGATTTTTTTAATTTTTTTCTTTCACTTTCACAGCTAAATTGTCATCACAAAAAACTTTCTGAGTTGCCATTGAATTTAATTTTTAATACAAGCTAACGTTTCATAAATATTAGTTGTATTTTTCTCCCAAAAATTAATTACTGTTTTGATTTAAAAATTGTATTGCTTATGTTAGCAATGTTGAATGAGGCAAAATAAATTAACCCTACAAGCTAACAAAAGAAAGAATAATGGGCCACAAATTAAATAAGAGTTTATAGTTTTAGAAATTTTCTATGGATACCGTTTTGATAATTTTCTCCCTTATGTTTGAAAACTCATTTTAAAAATGGTTTAACTCTTCATTTTTGCCTTTTACTATTTTACCCTTAAAGTGGTAAAACCTACCATTGAGAAATTTCTATAGAGATTTTGATAATTTTCTCTAAAATAAACCATCAAAGCAGGGGCTACCCGAGTTGTATTAATTTTTGTATGGCCTTATATGAGTTATTAATATGAGATCTCTACCAATAAATGATAACAATTAAATAAGTTAAATTATATATTAAAATATAAAATTTCTTTACATTCGGGAGCTTTAATTTTAGGTCAAATTTCAAGATCTCAACAGATCGCATATGTCGACTCCCTCCATGACCACCCTTGCTTCAAAGCATATAAAAATATAAATAATTTGCATAAAAAGAATTGACAACACTTGTGCAAATATTTATATGTAATTTAATGGATAATTTGCTATCTAATCTAAAATTCGTATTTTCAAACATGTCATTATCTATGGGTGAAAGACCAGTATTTTTATTATTTACGCTCGTCAATATTGTTGTTGAACGATAAGTTGATAGCGTTGAAAATATCTAAAATTTCCTGGTGTGATATTTATAATCTTTAAAATTAAACATTAGAAGCTACTTAACATTTGAGTTGGAACAAATAAGCTCATGGAGACAAAAAGTTGGCAAATTCAAATTTGTTGCAGAGATTATCTTGAAGAGCATGGATTTTCTTCTGTCTAAATTGACTACTCATGGAAACAATTATAAGCTTGTTAAACAAAACTCTCTCTCTCTCTATATATATATATATATATATATATATACACACACTGGTCAAGATCAGGGCTAAACTTTACGGCCCCGTAAAGTGCACATTCAGTTAAAAGATACAAATTTTTTTTGTTTTTATCTGCTTTTACAGTTCACCTGAACCTGACTGTATGTATGTGCGTCTATATATATATACTAGTCACAGTGTTACAGTATTTGGCCCGTGCCTACGGCACGATGTTACAGAATTAAATGATTTTATTTTAACTTTCTATTTTTAAATTTGAAAATTTGAATTTTTTTGACCATTTCCATCAATCAATTCACTCTCTTTCCTCCAATTAACAATGAAATGATCTGGGCCGTCAATTAAGCCACATAAGAGAGCCGTTGGATACACTCTCTTTCCTCCAACACCATTCTCATTTATTTTATACTAGTTTTTGCCCGTGCCTACGGCACGGTGTTACAGTATTTGGCCCGTACCTACGGCACGGTGTTACAGAATTAAATTATTTTATTTTTTAATTAATGATGCCCGTGCCTACGGCACGGCACGGTGTTACAGAATTAAATGATTTTATTTTTTAATTAAATGATGTCCGTGCCTACGGCACGTGTTACAGTATTTGGCCCGTACCTACGGCACGGTGTTACAGAATTAAATTATTTTATTTTTTAATTAAATGATGCCCGTGCCTACGGCACGGCACGGTGTTACAGAATTAAATGATTTTATTTTTTAATTAAATGATGCCCGTGCCTACGGCACGGTGTTACAGTATTTGGCCCGTGCCTACGGCACGGTGTTACAAAATTAAATGATTTTATTTTAACTTTCTATTTTTTTATTTGAAAATTTGAAAATTTTGACCCTTTCCATCAATCAATTCACTCTCTTTCCTCAATTACCAATGAAATGATCTGAGCCGTTAATTAAGCCACATAAAGAGAGCCGTTGGATGCACTCTCTTTCCTCCAACACCATTGTGCTTTATAATATAGATATATATATATATATATATATATATATATATATATATATATAAAACGTTGAAAACCCTACCGCCAAACTACCTGACCCGAACTTAAGCACGGTGTTTACAAAATCGAAGTACTTACTGATAACAGTTTCGATAACAGCTCTGTTAAACGAAACAAAATAAACAACTATGCAAGCATGGTGTTTTAAACACAGAATTTGATCAAAGTACTTCCTGATAACAGTTTCACTAACGGCTATTAGAGCAGCTCACATCTGGTCATGGCTCGTGCCAGGACACATTTCATCGAGCAGCTGGCGTGAAGATTTCTGGTATCCCAAATTCCAAATGAGGGAATTTTTCTGCCAACTCAATAGCACACTTTCTAGCGGACTTGTAACTCTCTCTACTCCTGTATAACCACTCCACAGCATTTCCCATAAAATTTAATTTACAAGGATCGATTACGATCTTCTCCAGCATCACAGCATTCTCAAGCAAGTCCTTCAGAAACTTAATATCAGCTTCACGCCCGTCGAACCCAATGAATGACACCACCCTAAGGTTTAAAAGTGGATGGTCCTTGATGTTCTGTATGTATCGACACGGTTCCACTGTAAGGAATACCTGCCACAAGGGAATAAGACATTCATGTCATAAATATGCACATAGAAAATGAAATAGGAACACTCTCAAAATGGTTATGAGGAAACTGTTTAATAACTAATCATGCACACACAAAATCAACAATGCATCTGCATTTGAAAATCTCAAATCAATTGCAGAGGAAACATCCACCTTCAATGTGAATTCACGCAAAAAAGGAGATGCTTTCAAGAAAGAAACACAAGTATGAAAGCAATCTACATCCGCTGTCGAGATTGTCATTTCCAAATGCTTGAGATTTGGTAATTTAGGAATACTGTTGAGGACATCCTCAGGCACCTGAAACAATCTGATGAATTAAGTACATAAAAGCATCTATATTGGCTAATATTTAACGGTATGTAGAAAATAAAAGAACAAAATAAAAACATACTTACAGTAACAGTTTCCAGGTTTAATTTCAGAGTACTTAATTGTGCAAGAAAACTTGAAAGCTGGTGAAGATTATACAGAGTGTATGTGCAATACTCTCCTTCAATAGACATCTCAGCAAGTCTAGGAACATGTTTAAAATTAACATTTAACTCTCTTCCACAATATACAAATGATTCAAGATTCGCTGCATCAATTTCAAGATCATTCACGTTGGGCAAATCCCTCAACTCCAAGTGCTTCAACTTGAGTGATGGAGCAGAAACATTAACACTAACCAAACTCTCAGCACCCTTAAGCCTTAACACCTCAAGCAACGGACAATTCCATAACAAAAATTCGAGAACCTCTTCAGGTATATCAACATCGGATAAACGCAGGGACATAAGTGAACTGAAGCAGGAACTGGTTTCCAAACAAGGTAAAAAAACATGCAACTCATGATCTGTTCTCCCCTCTTGACTAAAGTCCAACTCAAGCATTTGAACTCTCTTTTCAAAAGCAAATTGAACCCAATCATCAACATCATAATCAGAGTCTATAGGGAAACAAATCCTTAACTGTTGTACAATTTGAGATTCAAGAGATCCCAAAATTTCATCAACACGATCTATAAAGTTGTGCCTTTTTGCGATTATGATACCTTCATCCTCAGAAACGTAATACGGGTCTGAGCAAATTGCCAAATGCCTCGTTATGTAGGGGTCAATAAAGTCCAATGAACCAGTAAAATATGTCCATAAATATCGCCACCTGTTTGATAAAATGCTTGTTCTTGCTGCCTCTTCAATTGTTAAGCGAGATAAAATATTTATCAAAATATCATCCGGCAATTTACTGATATGATCCATGCTGTTTACTTATCGTTTTCTAAAGGCGAAAAGAGAGCACAATCTTCAAAACCTCACAGCCAACAAAAAAAAAAAAAACACTAAACAAACAAACATGAGGAAATTAAAAAAATACATGCAAATTTAGAAGAAATTTACCTTAAGAATTAAGCCGCCATTGTAATTGCTTTCGAATTCGTCTTCGTTTCTTTTATTTTTCAGGCAAATTTTACGGCTTTATTAAGTTGGGGTTAGGCTAAAGATTATCGAGGCTATTGTTTTACATAATTTATGAACCGTTGGATCAATTAAATTTTAACGGGCGAGATTCAGTCTTGACCGCTCAATCATTGCAGGCCCATACTGTTTACCCATTCTCCACAAAAATTAAATGGCTCGTATTATTAAAAATAAATATGATATATAATAAATATAAAAAATAAAATTAATTAATATTATATTTTTAATTATAGTTATCCATATAATATAATTTCTTTAATATTATCTCAAATTAACAAATATGACTTCTGACTTATTTCATTTTATAACTTTTTATTAATGAAAAATAAATCTCTTAATGCAAGTATTGATTTGACTTGCTTAGAAACTCTTTTATAGTTAACTTAATATAACTCATGACTCTTAAATTTCTACTAATAAATAAGTGAGAATTAATGAGAATGTGAAAAAGTAAATATTTATAATTCATTTGAAATAAATACACATTTAATTAACAAACTTTCAATTATTAATATTATTAGAAAACAAAAAGTTTGAAAGAGTTGGAAGAATATGGAAAGTTGAAACATTAATTACTTTTTTGAAACGATATATATTTGATTAACGTATTTTCAATAATTAATAATGTTGGAAAACGAAAAATTTGGAGGATCCGAGAAAATACAATATTAATGGTGGAAGAATGTGAAAAGTTTTACATTAATAATTTATTTTAAATATTAATAATTCATTTTAAATATTAATTATTCATACGCCTACGTATACATCCTCAAAAATAAAAACACCTACGTAGACAACATAAAAATGCAGATATTTCTCCGCTTTGATATACTATATAGATTTGTATTATTATTATTATTATTATTATTATTATTATTATTATTATTATTTAATAATACTAAAAATAGTATAAAATTATAAAATTTAAATAACTTTATAATAAAATTCATTTGGTACAAAAAAAAAGGCCGCTTTACGGAAAAATCATAATAGTTATTATGAAGATATTAGATTTTATAATTTTATTAATTTTGTAAGTATCCAATAAATTAAAAATACAAACACTTGAATTATTTTATCAATATAATGATAGCTAATTGTATAAAATTTATCCACAAGAGGAGGACCTGACATTCAAGTCCTGAGTTCGAATCCATGAATTATGTTTATTGTAAGAGTCCGATACAGCCGAAAATTTTATTTACCCCATTTAAGTCTAGAAGGGATGGTTTGACGGCAGAGTTTCCAACGATTTATAAAAATGTGAATTAATTTCGCGTGCATAGTGATAGTAGCAGCCATCATTTTCAATGCAGAGATGGATTATAATTATGTCTCGTTGTTTTAGAAAAAAATTCAAGTTTTATAAAGTTTATTTAGTTGTAGATCTATAATAAATGAGTACTCTTTCATTATTACAAATAATTTTAATAAAATCACATTAATTATATTTATTTATTACTTTTTTTTTTTTTTTTCGGTACACACTCTCTCTCTCTTTTTTAAACCTGCTTTTCTCTCTCTCTATCTCCTCCTCCTCCTCCATTGGTCCTCCACTTCCACCTCCACAAGATGCCGGCAGAAAAAGAAGAAAGAAAATAAAAACCAAGCTGAATACTGTTGAGAGAAAATTCACAATTGTCTTCAATGGATTGGGGTCATTTTCCCCCATGCCAAACAAGATGTTTTTCTGCCAAATGTGGGTCATCATCTCCGACTTCCCACTCGGCAGCAATGGAGACTTGGGCACTACCCACTCATCGCCGCACGAGGTGAGTCCACTTTCCCCTTCTTTTTGGCCAGATGAAATTCTAGGATTTTCTTGCCCCATAAAATAAAATGTTCTGCCATAGGTGTTCTTGATTTTTTAATTATTTGCTTTTCATTGATTCCCTTTGATAATCATGTTGATCTATTTGATAATTATAGTTAAGTCCTTGATAAAATGGTGTATGTTGAGTGATTTTTGTACTGTGTAATTAGGAATTCATGGCCAATTGATTACACAACTTCAGCTCATTCCTTTTGTGCTCCAACTGTTTGATAAAATGCCCCAATGAATTTTTTTTTCCATTTTAAAAATGTTGGGTATGGTCTTTTCATGAAACTTGCCTATTTCTAGATCATGCTAGAAGTTATATTTTTTGCTTAGATATGATCAAGATGGGTTCAAGTTCATTTTGGCACCTGTGTATACATGCACTACAATGTGCAAAATGAATCTGAGATATATGTGGTGAGGACAACATTTGGTTAGATGATTTTGTGTTTGTTGTTTAGGCTTATTTTGATGTTAAAGAGGTGGTAAATGTGTGATTGGTGGTTGTTTATTATTGTATTTAGAAGTGTTCTTTATATTTATGGATGTAGTATTTTCACCCATCCACAATTATTGCCATTTGGACGTGAGAGCCACTTAGTTAACCTCTCTTATGTTGCTTGGGATTTGATTTTGCAGCAGTTAACCTCTCTTTAAAATTATCAACCTATATAATTCTCTTTGTTTGGCTACGGTTGGTGACTTTGGGGTAACAACCATATGGTTTAATTATATACCATTTTGTTCTACCAAAAAAAGAATTTATTTAAGTTGCCTTTCTTTGTCACAGGGATTATACAAAGCTATTGAATGACTCTCATTGCTAGGCTACATAATTTAAACTGAGGGTGATATAAAGGAATTTCTCAAATCTTTATGGAACTGTAGTGATGTCCAACCTATGTGGAATAAACTGTTCAGCTGGGTTAGATGTGATTTCCCGGCCTTAAATTCCTTTTCAGACTTGGTTGAGCTGGTTGGGCAACGAAAGCAAAAATGGACCTGATTGCAGTAGTAGCCTGTTATGTTTGGCAGTGAAGAAATAAATTGAGAGCAAATGAATCAATTATCCCTCTTTAAGACACTTTGATCTCGGCAGCTCAACTCCTGACAGATTTCCAAAAGAGAGGACTAGTCATTCCATCTTGAAGCCTGATGTCCGATTCTACTCCTGGTATTGGAGTGTATCAAGACAAAGACTTGGGCAGAGAGGCAAAATGCCATAACTGTGCATTGGAAGAGTTCAAGCCAAGACTAGTTTTCTGTAGTTTTAGGATTAGTTTTTAATTGTTAGCTGTGATTTATATACATGTGTAATGATCTGATTTTTTGTAAAGACTAGTTCCACATTAATTCACTTTTGAACTAGTCTACAGTCCTTCAAACGTGGGGTTACAAACACATTGTTAATGACATTAAATTGAATCAAAAATATTATTCCAACATAGGTCCTTAAAAAAACAAAACAAAAAACCAAATAAAACTATTTTATCATGATTAACAACATAGGTCCTTAAACATAGTTCCTTCAGCTACTTGGACTCAATATATATATATATATAAATTCCACCAAGGAATGATAATTTTGTGATTCTCTTCAGCCACATGTACCTACAGTAGAACAAAAAAAGGTATAAGTAAATTTGAAACATGAGATATATATTATTACAATAAAAATTCTTTTAAAAAAAAAAAACTCGAAAAATGTAAAGAAAGAACTCACTTTATGCTAAATCACCAATATCATTGTCATCAACCTCTGTAATGTTTTCTTCATCTTGGTAATCACTTCCTTCGCCATTATATTGTTTACAAGTACGACGATTATGACCATAACCCCCACAAAGTTGACAAGATCGTCTTTTTTTCGTTGCACGAGCTAATGATATTTCAAACCCACTTTTAATTCTCCCACCAGAACCCTGTTTCTCAGTACTTTTCTTTCGACCTTTGGTTTGTGATACATGTGGATCTTTTATATTCAAAGGAATAATGACATACCAATCTTCTACTTCAACAATGTCAGCTGATTCACCACTCTTGTGATGCATATCCATTTCATCATCTTCCTTATCTTCAAGCAATTCATTTTCCATTCCAAAAGCTTTCTTAAGGGTGTGGTCTAAGTCTGAGATTATCATTTTATATATATCTTCAGATTTTTCAGCAAGGTTAGACAATTGAATTACACGTTGACAAACATGGATGCTTCGTAAGGCTCTTGACATATGATGCTTATCCTCAAAGCTTGATCTATATTCAACACTTTTGAGTTCTTTATTTGCTTCTTTTGTCCAACGTTGTAGGATGTAGTGGCTTGGAATCTGAAAAATATTTTTAACCTGAAAGATTAATAACATGTGCCTACAAACAATTCCCATAAACTCAAAAAGTTGGCAGTCACATTCACAAACTTTTGATTCCAAGTTCAGCTTCACAATAAATGTATCATCTGGATCAAAGGAACTTGTTACTTTGTACCTATAAAAAGTTCCATTTTTCTCAACCTTTTCCTTTGTAAAGTGATTACTACTCACCAATTCTTTTTGGAACTTGCTAAATATGGTTCTCGTATATATAGAAGCAGCTTGATGCTCTATTTTTGAGCCAATTACCAAAGAAGGTGTTTTATGTCTTGAATCAAAGTCTTCCTTTCTTTCTTTCTTATAACGACTGTCCATCGCATTTGCAAAATTAACCACAAAATCCTTTAATGTAGTTCTTGAGTTAACAAAGGAGTCAAAGAACGCATTGATGCTTTCACTTCTCTGGGTAGTGTTCATTCCTGCAAAGAAAGTATTTCTATTGTAAACCGGTACCAATGACTGTCGAATATTATATAATCCTTCAAGCCATTCATTTCTCTCCAAGCCATAAGTCAATATTAGGCTCTTCCAAGCCTCCTCATTTTTTTCCACACTGGGTGACTCACGTATGCACCCCATCAACTCACGTTTGAATATTGACTTCTTATGATATATATGGGAAAGTTTCTCTGGAAATTTCTTCTTAATATGCCAAAGACAAAGACGATAACGAGTTCTTGGGAATACCTTTGCAATAGCTGCACCCATGGCTAAATCTTGATCCGTAATAATAGATTTTGGTTCCTTCCCCCACATTGCTTGAAGCCAAGTTTCAAATAGCCACACAAAGTTTGTTCTGTTTCATTTTGCAACAATGCACAACCAAATAAATTTGATTGACAATGATGGTTTAACCCCGTAAAATGAGAAAATGGCATATCATACTTGTTTGTTTTGTAAGTTGTTTCAAATGTCACTACATCCCCAAAGTATTGATAAGCCATTCTTGATCGTGCATCCACCCAAAAAAAATTAACCATATGGCCAACATCATCACATTGAATTGCATAAAAGAAATTGGAGTTTTAAGCTTGTTGTTTTTGGCAATAATTGAGGACCGTTGAGGCATCTCCAGCATCTAGATTTTTTCCCCTAACATCTCTCAAGTGATTCCAACAATCTCTACTTGTAAATGTCTGGTCACCTACATTGAACATCATGGCAACTTTTCATGTTGGAAGACCTTCTTCACCAAAATTTTCAACTAGACTCTTAACAGCAGTAGACATTTTTTTGTGGCATCGGAGGTATGACACACTTTTTGGACTAATAATACCATGATTATGGTTGTTGTCAAATCCTTTCACAACCCATTTTTGCAACTTCTTATTCTTCATGACCCTAAGCATTGCTTCACATCCAGTTCTAAGACTTGAGCAACTTCTACGGGCCTTGTTTTCATCATCTCTACTCAAACCACTGTCTAATGTATTTTTTATTTTGCGCTGCCCTTCACTACAACATACATAAATACGACTTGTTACATCATCACTTCTGGGTGCTTTTTTACTTGTACGGATATGGATTCCAAAACCTTCATTTTTGGCAAATTCTTTGTAAAAAGTTTCAACATCATCAAGGGAGTCAAATTGCATTCCGACATATGGCTTGGATTTCAACTCACAATCACCAAAATCTTTAAGCGGTAACTCTTGCTCTGATGGTCTCGAATTATTTGGAACATCATATAACTCTTCACATTCCATTTGCTATTTAGTAACTATAAGAACCAATACAAATAATGAACACAAATAAAAAAATATGCAAATATTTTAAATAAAAATGTTTAAAATGACAATGGTTGAGCTTTAATGCAATTTGTACTCACAATAGAAATAAAGCACTCACAACACGTTAATGCAATTGGTTTTTTTTTTTTTTTTTAATTTTTGGCAGCAACCTGGAACAATGGTGGAGCAATGTAGAGAGTCAACCCAGATAAAGAATTAAATTAAAATAAATAAACAAAAAAAGGAAAAACAGTTGACCTTGAGAGAGAAAGAAAGATAACCAACTTGCAATTGCTATGAGCTAAAATAATGGTGACCCAAGAAACAGAGTACTCACACACACCCACAGTTCAGCTTGTTTTTTTTTTTTTTTGCGGCAACCTGAAACAATGGTGGAGGAGCAATGTAGAGACTCAGACAAACAAAGGATTGAACACCAAATGTAGAGAGAAAGAGAGAGTCATATATTTTCTTTTGTTGGGTTTATGGATATGTTTTGAATGCAATAAATAAGATACAATTAATGAGAAACTTGTAAGAATATTAGCATTAATGAGAAAAAAAATTTGACCGTTAGATCTACTTAAATCTAATGGCTTAAAAAAGGTGTAACTCTTTAGAGTTACACCAGGTGTAACTTGAACCTATATATATATATATATATCGTTTGAAGTTATATAAGTCTGGTGAAGCTAGGACTGGGCATCGGATCGGATCTGGCTCTCGAATCCGATCAAAGCGTGTTTGGTTCGTTTGTCGAATTTCGGATCGAATCAGATAAATTTGATAACTATCGGATCGAATCGGATTTTATTCGATTTGATAACAAATCCGAATTCGATAGAGAATCCGATTTGATAACGGATTCGAATCCGATTTGATAACAGATTCGAATCCGATAGAGAATCCGATTTGATAATAAATCAGATAGTAGATTCGATTTGATAATAAATTCTATTTGATAACGGATCCGATTCGAAAAATTGACTTGAAACTTTGTAAATTCATAACAATTTTATCGAATCAGATGGATAACTTAAAATTCAAATCAATTTTATCAATTCAGATCCGTTATCAAATCGAATCCACTATTGGATTCATTATCAAATCGGATGCTCTATCAGATTCAGATATTTTATCAAATCGAATTTATCCGATTCGTTAAGATATCAAATCGGATCGAATAAATCTGATTCGATTCGATAGTTATCGGATCAAATCCGATCCGATAAGAACTCAAAATCCGATCGAACCAAACAAATCATCTCTTATCGAATCAGATCAGATTCAGATTTGGTCCTATCCCAATCTGAATTTGATAATGCCCACCCCTAGGTGAAGCTGCGGGGTTAGTTATTTGTGGGCTCAAATTTTTCTGTTATTGACAGAGACGATATACGTGTGAGCCACAACCTGCTTGTTGGGCAAAGTAATTGCATCGTTATTCAGATCAAGTTGTGCTGCGATTTATGCGAGATCCAATGTAGATCTTAATTTATGTTCACTTGTAAAAAAATAGTTATAGTCCTTATTTATATTGCGATTACAAAAATATAACCAAAAATATGTGATTTGTAAAAGATAAAAATATTAGTTTTTGATCAAAATATAATTTTATCATCTCACCATATATCAAAACAGAATATTGTACAAATTGAGATGTGTTGTTATTCAAACCAGGTTGTGGGGTAGGCGAGATCAGCATGTTCATCCTCGCTTGACTCTAAGATGTGGATTCTCATACACGTTAAATGGAGTACATTTCATGTTTGAACTATTGGTTTAAAACACCTCATCATCACAATGATAGATGCATATGAGACGATTCAGGTGTTAAACAATTCAGATGAAATCTAAAGTAGTTCCAAGTTTCTATTCACTCACGGAAAGATAATTGTGTTTGTGTCGGAGCTGTGAGGACTCTCAACCACATGGATAGTTTAGTGTGCTAATCAACATTTGACCTTGAGACATGAATCATATGAGGTACATTGGCATGATATATTTCTATTGTTTGAATCACATGTTTGACAATAAACTCTTTATAAGGATATATGGGTTGATTCAAGTAAAATCTAATTTTTCATTCAATTGTAGGATTCAAGTATTTTAGGAGAGGGGAGAGGGCAAATACGACATTGAATTGTTTTAAATTTTATAAGATCTTAGGCGTAATTTTAAAATGTAGTCCTTACCGATAAAATGATTATATATGAAATTTTAAAATTTCATATGAGGTGCATTACACACTTAAAAATTGAAATTTTTAAGTATTTCAGAACTTTTTTTTTAGGTCAAAATTGAGAACTTCAACCGACCGCCTGTATCGACTATCCTCAAGAGCACCTATTAGGGAGAGTCTCAAATCCACGATGACTCATCGCTTCTTGATCATTCTTACATCCTTATCGGCCTATGAACAACTATCTCGAAAAAAAAATAAATAATTAACAACATATATTCACACCAAAATCTAGAGAAATCGTCCATTTTATGGTAAATATTTATTTATTTTTTTTAACCCTAAAAAAAAATTCTTCTTTTAAATACTTGTACTCATTTTTCTCATCATTGCTAGTACCATACTGTCTGGCATATAATTTGAGTTGCTTTTAATTTAAGGGGAAGTCCTACGCATATTGAACCTGCTAAACCATTTCCTCATTTTTTTTCTCTGAATAAAAACCTTAACTCTTATTTTTTAGTGGTCGCCGACCACATTCTCTCATTTCCCTCTCTCTCTCTCTCCATATCTATTTCTTATTTTCTTTCTTTTCTTGTTTTCTTTCCATTTCCTTCCCACTATATCCAGATCTACTATTTCTTGTTCCTTCATTGTTCTTTCTTTCTTCATTTCCCATTCTCAGTTTTAGTTTTTCATCTTTTGCTTGTTTCTTTTTTTCTTTTATAGTTTGTTTTGCCTAATATTTTTTTTCCATTTTTCTTTTGGAAATGGCTCTCACTCCCTGCTGCCACCAACCCTGGTGGGTGGCAGCAAAGGATCCCCATCTCTCCCCTCACTCTTTCTTCTTCATGGTTTCCTTTGGTTTTATTTTCCTTTTATTTTGCATTTTGTTTTTTGGTAGCCCCTGATTTTTTTGTTTCTTCTTTTTTGGGGTTTTATTGATATGTGAATCCAATTTAAAAGTTCATGTTTATCCAAGGTTATGATTCTATGCGGAATTTATCATAATTAACTAAGACAAATCCTAATTATTGTGTCTATAGATTAATCAAATTAACAACCAACCAACCAACCTTAAGTCTATGCAATTACATATCAAAGCAGAATGTTCAAGATATAAATAATAATGCAGAAAATAAATATCAACCACACAAAATCAACGTAAGTATTTTGGTGATGAAGTGGAAAACTCGTGCGAGTAAAAAATCACTCTGGGTATCTCGGCTACCAGCCCAAAATCCACTATATGAGAAAAACTTATAGTGAAGGTAAAAGACATATGGCGGAAACTCCACCGAATCTAGTACCTCTAGACTACAAGAACTCAAAGAACTCTCGAGTTTGTATCCCACGATTTTCTTCAGAATTGTTAGGACAGTTGTGGAACCCCTAAGGTCGGATCGGTGCCCCGCGCAGCGGAAATGGGTATAACCCATGGATATCAAGTATGGGTGTAATTTTAAATTATATAATGAAATACTATATTCCATTACGAGTGTATAGGAAAAAATCGGGACTGAATCGGAGTTCGGAAACTCAAGAACGAGCGAAAATAAAAATCATGCGCACTGTGCGCACAAACAGCAAATTATTATTATTATAATTTTTTTTTTGTTTTCAAATGCTTTGTTCAAAACAAAGCTTCAGCTCTCTGGAAAATTTCCAGAGAGTTGAAGCACTTATGGTCTATTACCCTAATAGCTTCCGGTCTTCCCTAAACACTTCAAAAATACCTAAAATTAATTTTTAATTTCAAAAACAACTTCAACACATGTTATAGAAGAAAAATCAAGTTTTTTAAAATATCAAATATTTTTACAAAAACATAAATTTATTCTAAATACGCATTTGCATAAATTTTGAATCCAATACACAAACCATTTTAGAATCCCAATTAGAAATGTCTCATGAACAATTCTAGTTCACCTAAAGGTGGTCAAGTGAATTTAGAATGGTAGTCATAGCTCTAAGCTTTAATCTAGAGTTCCAAACTCTTATTAATTGTTTCATATCCAACATGAACATCTTTGACCTTATATATAAGCATGTTGCGTTTATACTTCTAAAGTATCCTAACACAATTGATTAGCCTTATTTCAACATTAAGGTATGTGATCATGCATCTAATACTGAGAAGATCAAACATTACCTAGTAAGTTTGATGCAAGATCCAATCTCTCTCTTTTGTTGAAATCGTCGGAGAACCTCCAATGAGTGTAAGCTTGACTTCAAGATCTAACCTTGATTTCCAATGCTAGCAAGCTTCACTTCAAGATCTAATCTTGATTTCTCCTAATTGAAATGTTTTAGAGACCTCACAAGCTTCTCTAAACACTTCTCTAACTTAGGCTAATTTCTCTAAGAATTTGCTTGTATTTGTACTTGTAATTAAAACCTTCCTAAAACTTGCTATTTATAGCAAAACTTAGGTAAATTTTAATTAATAAAAGTTGTAATCAACTTTCAAATTTTAAGTGGGCTTAATCTAATTTGTCCAAATATGTATAATTAGGTGTGACTAATCTCTATTGTCTCATACTTTAATTTAATCCAATTAAATCAAGCCAATGATTAGGAAATGGATTAGTTAAATTTCCACCTTGATTTAATTCAATTAAATCAAGCCAAAACCACCTATTATTACATACTTACAATTACCATAATATCCTCAAATGGTAGAGATAATTATGATTTTACAATTAAACCCTTATGTAATTATTGAATTAATCCAATTAGATCAAAGTAAATAATCAATATTATCCAATAACACTTGATTATCTTAGTTGATAATTATAATAACGAATATTATATTTTATCAAAATTAATCGGCTACCCAAGTGCTCAACGAGTACACTTCATATTAGGACTCTAAGTTTAGACATGTTCGTCATATAAGCCTAGCTAATATGTACGCAATTCGGCCACCTCCGAATTCGCGAAGAACACGAATAACATTTCTGAACTATTCAAGTCGAGGTCATCACATATGTTTAACAATCCCTTCATCGTAGGCTATCCGAGTTGTGCTTAGGAAACATAGAATACATCGTCAAGTTTCCAAGGCGCACATCTCATGTCGACATGTCCACGATTCTTTACAAATGATGTGATCCACCCTAGGTGATCGGCTTTGGCCAAAGTCTTTAAGAATCGTGACTTTACTTACATGGATACCTAAACCCCTTATGGTACACATACGGGCCGACAGAACCTATCTTGCTTCACACTTGATTACTGAGTTCATCGGTCCACACCCAACAAACATCTAGAGGCCAGACCATGAAAGATTTCTGACATACATGGCATCAAAGTGTGGAGGATCTCACACAAAATCAATGTTATCCTATAGTCAAAGGATTACATATGCTACTCGACTCGAGGAGATTCCTATTGACGGTGGTGTGTACTTCCAACTATTAGGAATCACATGTGAGTCATTCAGTATTCGCTCCAACGAATACCCACATGTCTATACGAGTTTCCAAAACTCATGGTACATCGAGTTAAACCATTGGAACTCCAACTCTAATATACGACATGTGCTAGTCTTTTAGGTTATAGGAATTCGACCGTATTCCAAAACCAACGACTAGGAATATTTACTTTAAGAATAGTTTACACCTAGTGTTAAAACTATTTTAAGGTCGATGCCATTCTTAGCATATCTATATATCAATTCAATACGCGTAATGACAATACCATTATAAAGTATGAAATGAAAAATATAGTTATTTTATTAATAAATAATAAAATATACAATTCGGATTGGCACTCCAAGCACTAACTCCATCAAGAACCTTTGAGGTCTCTAAATGAATCAACTATGTAAATCTGAACGTCGGAACTCTGACTGCTAATATTCCTCTGTGAGAATTCTGAAGGATTATGAAATTGAGTTTGTTGTGTTGATGGTTTAACAAAGAACGCTTTCACCAAAATAAAAAAGACAGGAGAACAAGAAGTCTTCAAGGTGAAAACAAAGAGATTGAAAACTAAGAATGTGTTTAGGCTTAAAGGAATGTGTTTTCAACACTTGTGAAGTTGGCTCAATGTTTGTTTATATATATAGGGCAAATGAAAGGGTTTCATTGTGTTATTTTGGCTTAAAAACGTGTCTAAAATAACCTACTTACGTAGGGACATTCGAACGCATTTCAAACATAAATTTTTTACCTCGAAACGTTCGAACGAAAATACGAACGCAGGTCACAAACTGATTTTTAGAGGTAACTTAAAATATTTGTATTTTTCCCGTCTCTTGGCCAAATCACGCGTTCTTTATATATACAAGATCGTCTTCGAGTCTACTTTCCAATGCAACTGTCCTCATGTCAATTTAAGCTCTAAATCTTCTGAAATATTCAAAAGAGTAAATATCACTCGGATAATTTCATTAGATTTTGTCCAAATACTTGTCCAATTGCTCCGAGATCTTCAAGACTCATTACAACTCAATTGAACTTATTTTGTTACGTATATTACCAATAAAAATGGAACAAAAATCTCCCCCTTTGACATTCCGTGACAGAATACTGCCTAATAAAAATACTATGGTAAAAGACCCTAAAAGAAAATAGTCAATTGCCAACCATCACGACAGTGACTTATTACATTAAGACTCGATCTAATACCTAACCGAGTAGTCTTGAAATCAATGCCACCTCAGCAACCAAATCTGCTTATCTGAAATATCCACAAACAATAATATACCGTGAAAAGCATTGAGATTATCAAGAATAAATAAAGCAGATAAAAATCTCATGCATGTACAGGTAGATATCATACCCCCCTTAATCCTACTCCCATTGAAATGGAAATCAAACAAATGGATATACTGGATATACTACTCAACTACTCCCAAACTACTAAACCACTCTCCTCATTTTTTGTCACGAAATGAAAATGGGAAAGATTACCAGGGAAACAACACATGCAAGAGTATATGAAAACATGACTTACTCCCCCTCACTAACAGGCCCACTCAGTTAGCAAAAATAACATAAGAGAAGTAAAAACAAGACTCAGAAATATGTCGCAAAATAAATGGTATGTAATAACAAGAAGCACACTGAGTAAAAAAAAAGTCAAAATTGACTGAAACACCACTTCAAGTAAGTACAATGATACCCAGTCAGTACTCAACTGTTTATGACATGAAATAATATGCATCACTTTAAATTTTGCTAAATACGACACGCATGCATATGAAAAAAATACCAAAGCATAACAAGCACTCGAGTGAAAAATAAGTGCACAACGAATCAAGGCTTAAGACCTTATTTTATGAGTGGGACACAGCCAAAGAAATCCTATCTCTTGACACACCAAATCCACAAAATAGATGTTCAAACCCAGCACCACTAGGACCTGAAATTAAGTAACATTGGATGCATGCTATATTATTCTCCCTCTAAGTATCATGAGCTCATGAATAAAATCTCTTTTGAGTGAATGGTTTTTGCCTTATCTTTTGAATTTTGGCCCATTAGCTCCTTTTCATTTGAGACTCATGTAAAATAATTTTTTTCATTATTATTTTTTTTACTAAGGGATAACACAATGTCATCTAGTCAAATGTCACACTATTTAGTGAGCAAAGTATGGTACATATTAGATTGTCGTCCAAAAACTTATACATGCGACCAAGCCTTTACAATAATAAAAACGTGTATCTGAAGTGCAAACACAAGAAATAATAAAGGTTTTAATCTCACACACTCATGCACATAGAGCATCAAAAAAATAAAAGCATATTACACATGCATAAACATATATCCTACATACCATAATCACATGCAACAAGCTTTTCATGCTTTAACAAGCCGAAATTTTTTTTTTGGTTTTCATTTTATATATTTTTCATTTTTAAAGACAATAATAAGAAAAGACACAACAAGGATTGCGAATCTAATGGTGCGTAAAGTTATATCCCGAGTGCAGATCATACTACTGTCCATTCGGAATCGGCTATGAAATTTATGTCCAAGTTTTCATCGTATATACCAAAGGACATTGTAGGACACAGAACTTAGGCGACGCATGCTGTTCTAGACTCGGGGCCTAGTTGAGAGTACGGAGTAGTCCGCGGGGAACTAAACGAAGAATAATGGAGTCGCCACCCGGTGTGAACCGGGACAAAGATTTAAGGCCGCACTCACCCCTCGCAAGGGAAGACCTCAAACCGTTGGGTTCGGAATGGTCCCTTACTTATGTCGTTGTGATGGTATAATTTGTGCACTAAATCAACCGCATCTATCCAATAATCATGTTCAAAGGTCACTTAGATCTAATATGCATTCGCTAACTAAGTCCTAATCTAAGTTTGCATGCTTGAAAGTAAGTCTTTAGACAATAAACACGCAATACCATATATTGAACACATTAAGCCATCAAACCAACAAAATAAATAATTGCTCAAACATGAACATAAACTAAACTAGATATTATGCATAAAGAATAATGAAATAACATGTCTAAATAACACAATCATGCTTCAAAATTAAATAACGAAATTAAAATAAACCATGCTTAAAATAATAAATAAACATCCTATAAACTACAACATGCTCAAACACAAATTTGGATGGGACAAAACATATGTCTCTTAAGTGGTACGTGGCGTTGTATCCCGAGTACAAACCGCACTACCGTCCATTCGGATTCGGCTACGGAATTTACGTCCGAGTTTCCATCCTATATACCACAAAAGGAACACATGTCCCGCCCATCCAACAATCAAATCATGCCTCAAACGACTCTCATGCAATTATATATCGAAATAAATAAAATAAAGAATAAAGAAGATAAGTAAAAGGTACCCTCAGGTCTAACCTCTTTTGTCGATCTTTGGAAGCACGTTCCAAGTCCGTTGGAAGGGTGAATGATCCGATACCTTTCCAAATTGTTTGCTCACTGTTTTTCCTCGTTGTTTTGATGCTTGGGCTGCTGTTTTATCTCTGTTTCACCGCCGTTTGGTCGCTGCGTTTCAGGTCACTGTTTCGGGCGTTTAGTGGACTGTTTTGGGTGATTTTGGTGGTCTCGGGAGGTGCGTTTGTAAAGATTTCTTGGGGAAACTTTTTGGGGATTTTTGGGATGGTTTCTAGATGATTTTAGGACTGTTTTGGAGGCTAAAGTCGCAACAAATACTGACCAGAACAGGGGACGAAATTGTGCAGTGGGGCGTTTTCAGGGGGCTGTTTTGGCGCTGTTTTGGAGCTGCTTTGGGGAGTCTTTTTGCGGCACTTCAGGACTGGAAATAAGGTTTATTTTAGGGTGTTTTAGGACTGTGAATGGTGGCTGGAAGTCGGCTAAGGAGGGCTAAGAAAAGGGCTTGGTCGTGAGTTGTCTTGGTGAAGGGTGGTGATATGCGGCCTTGAGATGAATTTTTCTTCTGGGATGCGGCAATGAGGGTTCTTGGAGAGGCTTTGGACGTGAAAAGAGGCTTCACAAGTTGCTTGAGGGATGTGTATGAGCTTCGGGTTGTGTATGGGGGCAAAGGTCTCTTTTTATAGACAAAGGAAAAGACTTTCCTTTTTAGATTAGGAAGGAATCTCCTAATTGGTTTCTAATAAGGAATGCATCTCCTAATTAGGATTTGGGATTGGATTTGATTTGGTAATGATTTTATTTGATTTCTTTTATTTAGGCAAGGATTTAACAAGATTTAAACATGTGATTAATGTGCAATTACCTAAATAAAGGGCAATGGGCGTGAATCATGTCCAATGGGCATAAGTTTGGTTTGACTTGGTTTGACTTGGGTTGACTTGGGTATTTGGGCTTGGTTTGGGTTAGGTACGTGGTATATGAGAGTTTTGGGCCTAAGGTGAGGTTAGAAACGGAGGTATAACAAGCAACCGAAGCGAAACAACTCGGGTAAATCCATCAAAAATTGTATTTTCCAACTTTACCCTTCCAACATTCTTTTCCCGCGGCTTTCATGACTAAAAGGGAGTTGTCTCCATATAAGACTCCTCATCGGGTGTTATGCAAAAATGCAATGCCTACAGTCGCCCCCACTTTGATGGGACTTGTGCAGTGTGTTACAATGACAATTCTATCAAAGTACGTGCAATGCATTTTTACTTACCTGGCTCGCCAGCTGCCACTTGACTTGCCGTGTTGATTTGAGTTGATGTTGAGGTGCTTTGACCCCTGGTCCATTCCCGAACCGATGATGTGTTGTGGTGTGGTGGAGTCTATTCCCGAACTGTCACCGTTGTGGTCCATTGCCGAACCGATCTCCATTCCCGGAGTGTAGCTGTGATGTAGTGTGATGAAGTCCATTCCCGAACTGTCACCGTTGTGGTCCATTCCCGAACCGATCTCCATTCTCGGAGTGTTGCTGTGATATGATGTGATGAAGTCCATTCCCGAACTGTCACCGTTGTGGTCCATTCCCGAACCGATCTCCATTCCCGGAGTGCTGTTGTGATGTGATGTGATGAAGTCCACTCCCGAACTGTCACTGTTGTGGTCCATTCCCGAACCGATCTCCATTCCCGGAGTGCTGTTGTGATGTGATGTGATGAAGTCCATTCCCGAACTGTCACCATTGTGGTCCATTCCCGAACCGATCTCCATTCCCGGAGTGCCATTCTCGGCGTGCCATTCCCGGCGTGCTCATTCCCGAGCTGTCCATTCCCGGACTGTCCATTCCCAGACTAAATCTCCATTCCCGGAGTGCCATTCCCGGCGTGCTCATTCCCGAGCGTGCTCATTCCCGAGCTGTCCATTCCTGGACTGTCTATTCCTGGACTAAATCTCCATTCCCGGAGTGCCATTCCCGGCGTGCTCATTCCCGAGCGTGCTCATTCCCGAGCTGTCCATTCCCGGACTGTCCATTCCCGGACCATAATGATCTGACGTAATATGGGCCTCGCCCTCAGAATGCCATTCTCGGCAGAAACTGAAACTGATGTGATGTGGGCCTCGCCCCCAGAATGCCATTCTCGGTAGAAACTGAAACTGATGTGATGTGGGCCTCGCCCCCAGAATGCCATTCTCGGCAGAAACTGAAACTGATGTCAATGTGGGCCTCGCCCCCAGAATGCCATTCTCGGCAGAAACTGAAACTGATGTGATGTGGGCCTCGCCCCCAGAATGCCATTCTCGGCAGAAACTGAAACTGATGTGATGTAAGTCTCGCCCCCAGAATGCCATTCTCGGCAGAAACTGAAACTGATGTCAATGTGGGCCTCGCCCCCAGAATGCCATTCTCGGCAGAAACTGAAACTGATGTCAATGATTCCACTCAGCGTATTGCAATTCCTCTCACGAGATCATCTCTGATAATTGGATATATTTTCGTCCTCAACAATGCTTGATGTCAAAGCCAGAGAATCTTCAAAGTACTCGATATGCTCAACTCCGATCGTCTGAATAGGTGATCCAAACTAGACTCTTAGTGTGTGTGTGCCAAGGATCTTTCACAGCTTATTCCTTAAGCAAGCCAACTCGATAATTTCGCTTCGGAGAATCGGATCAGTGGGTCTAACCAACCTGAATGTCTTAATCACATTCTGTGATTACTTCAGCATACTTAACATGATATGGTCTTCTGTATTGCACTCTTGTCTCTTTCTTTTCATTCAGAACTCTCTCTCTTTTTTTTTTCTTTTTTTTTTCTTTTTTTCTGACACACCTACCCTTTAAGGTAGCATTTCTCCTCATGGTGGTCCTAATACTCGCCTATGGGTAGCTTCACGCTTATCGGTTATAGGCGGTCTTTTTCTTTTCTTTTCTTGCAGAGACATTTCTGTTTCTTCTGACCATATCATGTATCATAGCGTCTGTAATCCAGGGTGGACATCCAGGCAAACGGTCATTCACCGATCCTCTGTCTCTTCAGCTAGTCATCTCATCAACCACTCAGGCTTCCATTGTTGAGATCCCGTATTCAGATGTTTTATGAGTCTAGTCAAGATCAATCTATTCAGCATACCGGCGAAGAACACTTCCAGCACTCGTCGTTTCTAAGGCTTCTACCTATAGCACACAATGTCATCACCGGACATATATCAAATTACTAAAGACTTCTTTCTCTTTTTTTTTTTTTTTTTTTGCAACTCACTCACTCACTCAAAGGAATTCTTCCTTTCTGCTGCCGACACTGTGGGCTTCGCCCCCGGATCCATCCCCCAAAACTCAAACTCAAAGCGGGCCTCGACCCTCAATTCACCATCTGAATCTTAACACTGATGTGGACCTCAGCCCCGGGATTTCTACCCAAACTCAATACAGTGCTTTTGCTGTTTCTGATTGGCTCATCTCCGCCGCTTTCACTTTTCTGTCTTCGAAACCTGTGAATACAAAACACAAAACACGAAAACAAAAAGAATGCAGTAATGGGTTATATGTATGCATGGATGCATGATTTTTCTTATCCTGTGGGTTAGGTCTTCTGCAGGAGACCATCCAGTCTTGTGCCCCTCAGGCAAAATACAGCTTCAATCTGTCAACATTGATGGGCTCGTGAACTCATTTCCTTCCAAGTCTGACAGTCTCACTGCTCCATTTCCATTACCTTCTGAACAATGTAGGGCCCCTCCCAATTTGGTCTGAACTTTCCCCTCGGGTCTGTTGTTGATGGCTTCGACTGCTTGAGTACTAGATCGCCTTTCTTGATCTTGGTGGGCCGCACCTTCTTGTTGAATGCTCGAGCCAGCCTCTTCTGATAAATCTGCATGTGATGCAGGGACTTCATCCTCTTCTCATCCATCAGAGCCAACTATTCAAACCTTTGCGAGGTCCATTCCTGTTCTGGCAGTTCTGCTTCCGCGAGTACCCGCATGGACTGTATCTTCATTTCTACCGGCAGTACCGCTTCCATTCCGTAGACCAAGGAATACGGCGTAGCTCCTGTTGCCATTCTCACAGATGTTCTGTATCCCCACAAAGCATATGGCAGCTTATCAGCCCAGTCTTTGTAGTTCTCAGTCATCTTTGCCAATATCGTCTTTATTGTCTTGTTGGCTGCCTCGACTGCCCCATTAGCCTGTGGCCTGTATGGTGAGGACTTGTGATGACCAATTCCGTATCTCTGTAGTATTGTCTTGGTCTCTCCCTGAAATTGGACTCCATTGTCCGTGACCACATGGTGCGGCATACCATACCGGCAAATGAGATTCCGTGCAATGAACTTTGCCATCTGCTTTGCTGTCACATTGTGGAAAGACTCAGCTTCTACCCACTTCGAGAAATAGTCAACTGCCACCACTATAAAGCGGTGCCCATTCGAGGCATTCGGTTGGATTTCCCCGATCATGTCAATCCCTCATGCTAGAAGGGCCATGGCTCTGACAGCCCATGCAATTCTGTGTGCGGCAGATGATTCAAGTTGCCGTGTGCTTGGCAGTCATGACAGTGCTTTACCAGTATTACGCAATCAGCTTCCATGGTCGACCAATAGAAACTTTGCCTCACAATCTTGCGAGACAAGTTCAGTCCATTCATGTGCGGCCCACATACTCCGCATGTACCGAACTCGTCCATTACTGTGGGAACACAGGACCTGGGCGACGCCGTTCCTAGGCTCGCGGCCTAGTTGGGAAGGATTACATAACATGGAGTCGCCACCCGGTGTGAACGGGACAAAGATTTAAGGCCGCACTCACCCCTCGCAAGGGAAGACCTCAAACCGTTGGGTTCGGAATGGTCCCTTACTTATGTCACTTGTAATGAAAGGATTCATGTAATAATTTAACTAAGCTTAAGTAACACTTATTTCCAATAGTATCATGCTTCTAAATTCCCATGTGTGAAATAAAACTCATGTACGCATTTCACATATATCTTACATTTAAATTTGCATGCTAAACATATATCAAGATAGCAACTAGCATACAACTTTACTTGCATATCACATTCAAAAAAAAAACACAAGCGCACATATTATCCATACAAGCACACATGGTAAGCATACAAGCACACATATGGACACTTTTCAAGTGGTACGTGGAATTGTAGCCCAAGTGCAGACCGCACTACCGTCCATTCAGAATCGGCTACGGAATTTACGTCTGGGTTTCCATCCGATATACCGCAAGAAATAATACCCAAATGTTATCATGACACAAGCATATGAATTGTAATACATCAACATATTTGCATTTATACATGTGGAGATAGCTACTAGGAAAACTATGCATGAAATCTAATGAAAAAGACTCAGTTCAGTGTATTCGCGTTCGTGTAGCGTTCGTAAACGCGTTCGAACGGAAATGAAACAGAATGCTCACGTTCGAGTAGCGTTCGTAAACGCGTTCGAACGGAAATGAAACAGAATGCTCACGTTCGAGTAGCGTTCGTAAACGCGTTCGAACGGAAATGAAACAGAATGCTCACGTTCGAGTAGCGTTCGTAAACGCGTTCGAACGGAAATGAGACCTGATGCATGATAAGGCAAAATTTATGCGCGTTCGAGTTGCGTTCGGGAACGCGTTCGAACGGACACGGACCTGATGCATGAAATAGGATGCAATAAATAGAAAATAAAGGGGCGCGGCGAAGCACTGCCGTAAAGGTGACCTTTTGGGGCTCTTGATCTCTCAAAGAGAGGACCTTTAGACCAACATGCTAAGCCCATGCGCATCACGTCACACATACAAGACTAGAACCAATCACATCAACCAAGTATGCCCGATTGAACACATCTCACATCCAATCTGAACACACGTCAACCGGCGCGGCAAAGCATTGTGGAAAATGGGGCTTTTAGCCCCTCCCCATAGGGGGTCTCACATCACACTTACTAAGCCCATGCGCTCGATTGACTTATACATACAAAAATGAAGATAATAATTACAAACTAAGTATGCTCGATTGAACGTATCTTGCGTCCAACCGAACATACATCAACCGGCGCGGCGAAGTAGTGTCACGAAGGTGGCCTTTTCGGCTCTTTGTCTCACAAATGGAGGACCTTTGGACTAACTCACTAAGCCCATGCGCTTGGTTGAATCATACAAAGATAAACAATATATTGAATTCAAGAGAAAACTAAATAAACAAAAAGCAACACACGAAAGAGAGATGGTGCCGTTTACTCAAGCGGTACGTGGAGTTGTGGCCCGAGTACAGATCATATTACCGTCCATTCGGAATCGGCTATGAAATTTATGTCCGGGTTTCCATCCGATATACCGCGAGAGTTGACACATCTCTCATTCATCCAATACCCACAACATATTACATCTCATAATTCATGCATATTTATCTACTCAAAGACCACAACATGCATTCATAGACGACTCTCATGCGAATAGAATTCAATAAACAATGAATATAAACTAATGAAAAGGTACCCTCAGGTCTAACCTTTTAAATCACCTCTCGGATGTACGGTACACGATCGTCGGAAGGGTGGATGCTCCGCAACTCTCCCGGTTCACTGGTTCACTGTTCTCGTTCGTTGGCTTTACTGTTTTGCTTGCGGCTCGGACTCCGTTCTGCTCCTATTTCCTCTTTATCTTTTGCTTACTGTTTTTTGGTGTCTTCTTCCTGTAGTTTTTTATGTGTGTTGTGTATGAGTTAGAGACTAGCTAGCTAGGGACTAGGGTTGAGAAGGTTGGTGAAGGGTTCTTTTTATAGGCAAAGGGTTGGGCTTGACAAGGAAAGAGATTTGGCTAATTGAAGAGGGATTTGATTTGGTTTGGTTAAGGGAAGTCAAAGATTGAGGGGGGACAAATCTTGGCTAGATAGGGAAGGTTGAATATTTGATTGGCTTGGATTAGGAATACAATATTTTAAGTTTGGGAATAATCTTATTAGATTGGGAATATAATTGGTTGATTGATTTTAATTAGGCATGATTATATTTTGATTTAGTGTGTGATTTGTTTAATTTAGGCATGATTTTAGTTTAAGTTGGTAATTGTTTATTTTATGTTTGGTATATGTTTTATTTAATCATTTAATTATTTAATTATATATATTTAGTTAATGTTTTAATTAATATTTATTTATTTAAATTGGGATGTGTTTTATGGGCTTTGGGGGGCTAATTGGGCTGGATGTGAGGCTAGCAGCAAAACCAGAATTACCGACACCGTTCGAACGCTTACTCGAACGCGGCACGAACGCCCGCAATCCGTTTGACGTTCGAACGTAAACACGAACGTAGCACGAACGAAAACAGTGAACCTTGTTTATTCTGAATTCCCCTTCCGATGTCCGTTTCCCGTGACCTCCGTGACTTAAAAGGTAGTGTCTCCAAAATGAGACTCATCATAGGGACTCATGTGTAAAAATGCAGTGCCTACAGTCGCCCCCACTTTGATGGGACTTGTGTAATGTGCAACAGTGACAATCCTATCAAAGTTATGCAATGCATTTCTACTTACCCGGCTCGCCAGCTGCCACTTGACTTACCATGTGTTGAGTTGCTTTGATTTGGTGGTGAGGTGCTGCGACCCTTGGTTCATTCCCGAACCGTGCTTCCATTCTTGGAGTGCCATTCTCGGCCTGTTCCTTCCTGAACTGTATTGAGATGAGGCTTTATTCCTCCCGAGCTTTATTCCCGAACTGTTAAGATGAGGCTTTATTCCTCCGAGCTTTATTCCCGAACTGCTGACTGTGTAGAGATAGGGCTTTATTCCATGATTGTTTGGACTGTGGGCTTTATTCCCGAACTGTATTGAGATGAGGCTATATTCCCCTGTACTTTGTTCCCGAACTGTTGCGATGAGGTTTTATTCCTCCCGAGCTTTATTCTCGAACTGTTGAGATGAGGCTTTATTCCTCCCGAGCTTTATTCCCGAACTGTTGAGATGAGGCTCTATTCCTCCCGAGCTTTATTCCCGAACTATACCGACATGAGGCTCTCTTCCCCTTGAGCTTTGTTCTCAAACTATACTGATATAAGGCTTTCTTCCCCTGGGCTTTGTTCCCGAACTGTTTGATATGAGGCTTTATTCCCTGGCTTTGTTCCCGAACTGTACTGACTGAGGCTTTCTTCCCCTTGAGCTTTGTTCTCAAACTTATACTGATATGAGGCTTTCTTCCCCTGGGCTTTGTTCCCGCACTGTGTTGATATGAGGCTTTATTCCCCTGGGCTTCGTTCCCGAACTGTACTGACATGAGGCTTTCTTCCCCTTGAGCTTTTTGTTCTCAAACTTATACTGATATGAGGCTTTCTTCCCCTGGGCTTTGTTCCCGAACTGTGTTGATATGAGGCTTTATTCCCCTGGGCTTTGTTCCCGAACTGTACTGATATGAGGCTTTATTCCCTGGGCTTTGTTCCCGAACTGTACTGACATGAGGCTTTCTTCCCCTTGAGCTTTGTTCTCACTTATACTGATATGAGGCTTTCTTCCCCTGGGCTTTGTTCCCGAACTGTACTGAATGTGGGCTTTATTCCCGTACTGAGCTGGATGCAGGCTTTCTTCCCCCGAACTAGATGCAGGCTTTATTCCTGAACTGTTACTGTGAGGTGGTCCATTCCGGACGTTACTGTGAGGTGGTTCATTCCGAACCGTGCTTCCATTCTTGAGTGCCATTCCCGGCTTGTTCATTCTTGAACTGTCCATTCCCGACATATCTCCATCTCGGATGGCTTTCCGACTTGTTCATTCTTGAACTCTGCTCCTTCTTGGTTGCCTTCTCGGCTTGTTCATTCTCGAGCTGTCCATTCTCGCTATATCCTATTCTCGAGTGCCATTCTCGGCAGAACTGTCTGATGTATGTGGGCCTCGCCCCCAGAATGCCATACCCGGCAAGACTGATACTGATGTATGGGCCTCTCCCTCAGACTCATCCCCAAACTGATGTTGAAGTGGGCCTCGCCCCAACTGCTACTGACATGGCCTCGCCCCTAATTGATGCTGATGTGGGCCTCGACCTCGGATTCATTCCAAAATTCTGCTGATGCGGGCCTCGCCCTGGGATTCATTCCCTGGATCCATTCCAAAATTCTGCTGATGTGGGCCTCGCCCATTCATCCTGGATTCATTCCAAAATTCTGCTGATGTGGGCCTCGCCCTGGGATCATTCCCCGATTCATTCCAAAATTCTGCTGATGTGGGCCTCGACCCTGGGACTCATCCCCAAAACTACTACTCATATGTTACTGATTCTGGTTGTCTTATCTTTGCCGCCGCTTTTCTTTTTCTCTTCTTAAACCTGTTATTACAAAACAAACACAAAAGGATGCAAAATGTGTTACGTGTATGCATGCATGATGATGTTCCTATCCCGTCGGGTTAGGTCTTCTGCCAATTCTCTTGGTGACTGCTCAGTCTTCCTTTCCTCAGGCAAGCCACCGCTTTAATCTGTCTACGCTGATCGGCTTGGTGAACTAATTCCCTTCCAAGTCTGATGCTCTCACTGCCCCCCCTGCTTGTTTATTCGAGGATTCCCCGTGTTCTGAGTATCATATTACCAAGATTGAACACACTCATGTTGCAAGTTTGAAAGTAATAGTCTTAGGCAGATAAATGAAATGATCGCCTTTATTAATGTTGAGGAAACGTTCGAACAAAATCAATGTCTTTATTAAAAGTGCAAGATAAACTAGGAGAAACAACAGTGCCTTCTTCTTCAGCCCATGGTTCTTCACCATTGTTATCCCTTATTCCTATGAAGCTGAGTGGTTGAGAGTTTGGAGGACAAGGGTTTCAGGTAGGCCAGAGTTGATCATGTAGTTGGGCAGGGGATTTCTGTGTGCGTTGGGTTGTTCTTTTTCTGGGTCGGGTATTGTATGGGCATCGATGAGGTTTTGGATTTCATGCCTGAGGCGGGCGCAGTTGTCGGTGTCATGGCCTTTTTCTTGGTGGAAGTGACAGTATAAGTTTAAGTTCATGTGAGGTGGCACAGGATTTGGAATGGGCCTAGGTTCCAAAGGTTTTAAGAGTCCATGTGCCTTCAGCTTTTCGAATACCTTTGAAAGAGGCTTACCAAGGTTAGAAAATCGTCTGTTCTTAATGGCAGTGACTTCAGCAGTAGCAGGCATAGTCCCTGAATGTCCCCCAATGGGCTTCCTGTTTAGACCATAGAATTTTCTATTCTCGGCCTCTTCTTCCTCAATATCCATGACAGTTTCCCTCAACTGCCGAAAGTCTGCAATCATGGAGGTCATTCTCCTCAGTTTGCCATAAATAGAGGGCTTGGTGCCCTTGATGATCATTTTGATCTGGTCCTTTTCTGAGGGCCGGGTCTGCATCTTCAGAAGCTGGCTCCTCCAGCGGTCCACATACTCTTTGAAGCTCTCCTCCGCTTCTGCTTAGTGTTCTCCAAATCTCGAAGTGACAAATCAATCTCCAAGTCTGTAACATACTGCTTCAGAAAAGCATCAGCTAGTTCCTTCCAATCTTCCTTAACCTTCTTCTCAAGGCTATGATACCAAACCACAGGTGCCCCCTCGAGTGACATCCCAAACATCTTTTGGACTTGGCGCTGAGACAGGCCAACTGAACTCATAACAGACACATACTGACGGAGATGCACCCTCGGATCTCCATTCCCATTGAACTTAGCTTAGCCAAATCCGGCATCTTAAACTGCGCTGGCAACTGCTCGCTCCTCAAACTTCATTGTCTCATAGTCTAGCAAATCTTCATTCTTACCCCTCATCTTGCGGGTAACGGATTCAACTGATCCCTGAGTTTCTGTATCTCGGCCTGAGACCCAATCACTCTGTCTGTTGCATACTCTGCATTATCATCATCAAAAGCGGGGATATCATCCCCCAACCCATTCGGAGGCTTCTCGCGCCTTACATTCTCTGAATTCTCCCCAGCACGGGGCACAGCCATATTTGTCATGGCAGCAGTCAAGGCTTGCAACTGTTCAGTAATCTTGGCGAAGCCACTTTCCAACTGATCTATCCGGGATACCTCAGTATCTGATTCACTCATGTCTGTTCTCGGTATTTTGGTGAGTCTTCCCTTTTTTCTAACCCAACGGGAATCTATGATGGCTTTTAGAACACAAGGGTTAACATGATGTATGTATGCATGATGTGCATAAGAAGTATATAACATATATTAAATCAAATAAAATTCTCAAACAAATCGGCCTATTATCATTTTAGAAGTTTTTGGGACAACTGTCATAAGAGTGAACCCGTCCCAGTTTAAATGGCCTAACGAGTTCATGTCTTATGGCAAAGAGCCCAACTAAATCCAAATGATAAAATTCCGAACACAATCATAAAATGGCCCATTGTTATTTAGAAACCTTTTGGCCCAATCGTCATAAGATGTGTTCTTGTCCCAGTTTAAATGGCCCAACAAGCCCATATCCCATGATAAGTGGTCCAAATGGATCCAAACAACGATGTTCTCAAACACAAGCAAGATGATGCAAACATGACATAATAATTTTTACAAAGTGGCCCATCAATATTTCAGAAGCTTTTGGCCTAATAGTCATACGGTGCGAACTTGCCCCAGTTTAAATGGCCCAGCAAGCCCGCATTTCTGACAATAGTCCAACTGCATCCAAATGAGGATGGTCCACAAGCACATACTCAAGGAAATAATTGCTACTTTAGCCAACCCGGTCTATGGGTGGGTTAGTAAGAGTATAGACAAAGGCTCTCACCGGCGAAGGATGGCCCACAACTAGGTCTCCCCACTCAAGGGTTCGAGCAACCAAGTGAGCGCACCCCTTTTTATACACTAAGGTACGTGCCAATGAGCTATGGTGTGTGACGGACTGTCAAATGGATTTCCCGTTGTAGATCCCCCAGAGGGAAGGTGGAGCGAGGCTCACTTAAATACCCAAGCCTCTTAGGCTCTTATCGCTTGTTGTCAGGAATAAACAACGAGTCCTCCAAATTAGTCCATCACAATAGGCTACAAGTAGATGGCTATCTAGGTGCCTCACAGCTTTTCCTTCTAGAAAGGTAGTGAATGAAGGAAGACACCAAACCATTACCTAGCCTAAAATGCCTTTGATTAAACCCTCACTTTATCCACTATAGACACGGTCAATTAAAACATAAATCCAAACATCACAAGTCAATATTTCGGGGCCAATTCTCTATCCCCAGTGGAGTCGCCAGACTGTGGGAACACAGGACCTGAGCGACGCCGTTCCTAGGCTCGCGGCCTAGTTGGGAAGGATTACATAACATGGAGTCGCCACCCGGTGTGAACCGGGACAAAGATTTAAGGCCGCACTCACCCCTCGCAAGGGAAGACCTCAAACCGTTGGGTTCGGAATGGTCCCTTACTTATGTCACTTGTAATGAAGGATTCATGTAATAATTTAACTAAGCTTAAGTAACACTTATTTCCAATAGTATCATGCTTCTAAATTCCCATTGTGAAATAAAACTCATGTACGCATTTCACATATATCTTACATTTAAATTTGCATGCTAAACATATATCAAGATAGCAACTAGCATACAACTTTACTTGCATATCACATTCAAAAAAAAACACAAGCGCACATATTATCCATACAAGCACACATGGTAAGCATACAAGCACAATATGGACACTTTTCAAGTGGTACGTGGAATTGTAGCCCAAGTGCAGACCGCACTACCGTCCGTCCATTCAGAATCGGCTACGGAATTTACGTCTGGGTTTCCATCCGATATACCGCAAGAAATAATACCCAAATGTTATCATGACACAAGCATATGAATTGTAATACATCAATATATTTGCATTTATACATGTGGAGATAGCTACTAGGAAATATGCATGAAATCTAATGAAAAAGACTCAGTTCAGTGTATTCGCGTTCGTGTAGCGTTCGTAAACGCGTTCGAACGGAAATGAAACAGAATGCTCACGTTCGAGTAGCGTTCGTAAACGCGTTCGAACGGAAATGAAACAGAATGCTCACGTTCGAGTAGCGTTCGTAAACGCGTTCGAACGGAAATGAAACAGAATGCTCACGTTCGAGTAGCGTTCGTAAACGCGTTCGAACGGAAATGAGACCTGATGCATGATAAGGCAAAATTATGCGCGTTCGAGTTGCGTTCGGGAACGCGTTCGAACGGACACGGACCTGATGCATGAAATATGATGCAATAAATAGAAAATAAAGGGGCGCGGCGAAGCACTGCCGTAAAGGTGACCTTTTGGGGCTCTTGATCTCTCAAAGAGAGGACCTTTAGACCAACATGCTAAGCCCATGCGCATCACGTCACACATACAAGACTAGAACCAATCACATCAACCAAGTATGCCCGATTGAACACATCTCACATCCAATCTGAACACACGTCAACCGGCGCGGCAAAGCATTGTGGAAAAGGGGGCTTTTAGCCCCTCCCCATAGGGGTCTCACATCACACTTACTAAGCCCATGCGCTCGATTGACTTATACATACAAAAATGAAGATAATAATATCAAACTAAGTATGCTCGATTGAACGTATCTTGCGTCCAACCGAACATACATCAACCGGCGCGGCGAAGTAGTGTCACGAAGGTGGCCTTTTCGGCTCTTTGTCTCACAAATGGAGGACCTTTGGACTAACTCACTAAGCCCATGCGCTTGGTTGAATCATACAAAGATAAACAATATATTGAATTCAAGAGAACTAAATAAACAAAAAGCAACACAACGAAAGAGAGATGGTGCCGTTTACTCAAGCGGTACGTGGAGTTGTGGCCCGAGTACAGATCATATTACCGTCCATTCGGAATCGGCTATGAAATTTATGTCCGGGTTTCCATCCGATATACCGCGAGAGTTGACACATCTCTCATTCATCCAATACCCACAACATATTACATCTCATAATTCATGCATATTTATCTACTCAAAGACCACAACATGCATTCATAGACGACTCTCATGCGAATAGAATTCAATAAACAATGAATATAAACTAATGAAAAGGTACCCTCAGGTCTAACCTTTTAAATCACCTCTCGGATGTACGGTACACGATCGTCGGAAGGGTGGATGCTCCGCAACTCTCCCGGTTCACTGGTTCACTGTTCTCGTTCGTTGGCTTTACTGTTTTGCTTGCGGCTCGGACTCCGTTCTGCTCCTATTTCCTCTTTATCTTTTGCTTACTGTTTTTTGGTGTCTTCTTCCTGTAGTTTTTTATGTGTGTTGTGTATGAGTTAGAGACTAGCTAGCTAGGGACTAGGGTTGAGAAGGTTGGTGAAGGGTTCTTTTTATAGGCAAAGGGTTGGGCTTGACAAGGAAAGAGATTTGGCTAATTGAAGAGGGATTTGATTTGGTTTGGTTAAGGGAAGTCAAAGATTGAGGGGGGACAAATCTTGGCTAGATAGGGAAGGTTGAATATTTGATTGGCTTGGATTAGGAATACAATATTTTAAGTTTGGGAATAATCTTATTAGATTGGGAATATAATTGGTTGATTGATTTTAATTAGGCATGATTATATTTTGATTTAGTGTGTGATTTGTTTAATTTAGGCATGATTTTAGTTTAAGTTGGTAATTGTTTATTTTATGTTTGGTATATGTTTTATTTAATCATTTAATTAATTTAATTATTATATTATTTAGTTAATGTTTTAATTAATATTTATTTATTTAAATTGGGATGTGTTTTATGGGCTTTGGGAGGGCTAATTGGGCTGGATGTGAGGCTAGCAGCAAAACCAGAATTACCGACACCGTTCGAACGCTTACTCGAACGCGGCACGAACGCCCGCAATCCGTTTGACGTTCGAACGTAAACACGAACGTAGCACGAACGAAAACAGTGAACCTTGTTTATTCTGAATTTCCCCTTCCGATGTCCGTTTCCCGTGACCTCCGTGACTTAAAAGGTAGTGTCTCCAAAATGAGACTCATCATAGGGACTCATGTGTAAAAATGCAGTGCCTACAATTACCCTCTGAGCTTCTTCTCTGTTCAAGCATTTCAGATGAATTCCATTTGCCTGCCTCTTGTAGAGTTCTCCCTTCAAACTCACATACTGAGAAGCTAACTTCTGAATAGCCATTCGGTCCTTTCTGCTTGCTTCCTCTAGGAATTCTCCATGCTCCAAGTACCTCTGTATGTCATAATACCAAGGCTTCCCATCACTGACCTCTACTTCCAGTATTCTTTCGATCTCATAGGCTGGCCTACCTGCGGTTGTCAACACAAGCGGTCTCATCACCAGCTTCTCTGGATTTTCCCAAGTCGCGGCCAATGTTGCCAATGCATCTGCCATCTGATTCTCCTCTCTTGGCAAATGCTGAAACTTACAGTCAGGGATAGCATGCGTCAGATTCCTGAGGTGGGACAAATAAGGCTTCAGCTGTTCTTCCTTCAATTCCCATTCTCCTTGCATCTGTCGGATTACCAGCATTGAATCTCCGTAAACGTCCATGTTCGTAGCTCTCAAGGCTATTAATGCAGTCAAGCCGAATGCACATGCTTCATACTCAGCCATATTGTTAGTTACCCTGAACGTCAACCTCTTGGCCATAGGCAAAGAGTCTCCCCCAGGGGTTACTATTATGATTCTGATTCCGGTTCCTTTGCAGTTCACTGCTCCGTCAAAATACATCTTCCATCCTTGGACTGCTATAGCTTGGATTTCTTCGTCGGGGAACTCAAATTTGTACTGATCCCCTTCGACAGGTTGCAATGCCAAGAACTCTGCCACAACTCGTCCTTTAATCACCTTGGAAGTGAGATACTCAATATCAAATTCTGTCAGCAGTACCAACCATCTGCCTAATTTTCCAACTAGTGAAGGCACCAAATGCAGGTACTTCAAAGGATTCTCCTTTGCGACCACTTGGATCTTGTAAGACTGGAAATAGTGGCGTAATTTCCTGACACCCATACTACTGCCAGAAAAATCTTCTCCACTTCCTGATAGCGAGCTTCGTACGGAAGCAGCTTCTTACTGAGGTAGTAGATGGCGTACTCTACTCCTGTCTCATCGGCTTGTACCATCATCGCCCCCAGCGCTTCGGGTTCAATAGCCAAATAAAGCACCAAAGGTCTGCCCTGTTTCGGAGGTTTCAACACAGGCGGCTTTACCAAATACTCTCTGATTCTGTCGAAGGCCGTCTGACACTGTTCATTCCACTTTACTGGCTGGTCTTTTCTCAACAGCTTAAAGATGGGCTCACATACCGATGTTAACTTAGCAATGAACCGACTGATGTACTGGATTTTCCCAAGGAAGGCTCTGACTTCTTTTTTTTCTAACCCAACGGGTATCCATGGTGGCTTTTAAGACACAAGGGTTAACATGATGCGTGTATGCATGAGATGCATGAGATGTATGCGATGCATGGAATATATAAGTTGGCCCATTATCATTTTAAAGCATTCTCAAAGATTCGGTCAACTAATGCACAAATTATACACAACACAAAACATGATTTCGAGGCCGATTCTCTATCCCCAGTGGAGTCGCCAGACTGTAGGACACAGAACTTGGGCGACGCATGCCGTTCTAGACTCGGGGCCTAGTTGAGAGTACGGAGTAGTCCGCGGGGAACTAAACCGAAGAATAATGGAGTCGCCACCCGGTGTGAACCGGGACAAAGATTTAAGGCCGCACTCACCCCTCGCAAGGGAAGACCTCAAACCGTTGGGTTCGGAATGGTCCCTTACTTATGTCGTTGTGATGGTATAATTTGTGCACTAAATCAACCGCATCTATCCAATAATCATGTTCAAAGGTCACTTAGATCTAATATGCATTCGCTAACTAAGTCCTAATCTAAGTTTGCATGCTTGAAAGTAAGTCTTTAGACAATAAACACGCAATACCATATATTGAACACATTAAGCCATCAAACCAACAAAATAAATAATTGCTCAAACATGAACATAAACTAAACTAGATATTATGCATAAAGAATAATGAAATAACATGTCT